>MU225996.1:191359-202222 GCA_018584345.1 Thuja plicata
ATTTTAGCATATCATGTTTAGGAGCATTTGTTATTTTCTCACATATCTTGGAGCATTTTGAGCATTTTTGAGCATTCTAAGCTAGATTGTAGCATTTTTTTTATCATTCATATCTCATTCTAGGATTGTGCTTGAGAGAGATTAAGTCTAAGAGCTCTCTTAACAAAGCTTGGATAGAGAACCATCATATGAAATAGATTTTTAGCTTCAATTCTTAGATTAATTTGTATTGTCTTTCCATAGAATTGTTGCTCTTAATCTTAATTTCATGAAGGTGTATTTTCATACACATAGTAATAAATAGTATCCTAGCACCTAACCCATGTTGGGTAAATGAACCATCAAAGAACATAGTCCAGGATCGGTGAGTGAGAAGTAATATGGACTCATCTGGAAATTCAATGTTCAAAGGTTGATGATCTACTAGAGGTGCTTCTGCCAACTAATCTGCAATTGCTTTCCCTTTCATGGATTTTTTCTCTACATACTCAATATAAAATTCACTGAGAAGCATGACCCACTTGGCTAGTCTACCCGTGAGAGTAGCTTTACTAAGCAAATATTTTAGAGGGTCAACTTTAGAAATAAGTCATGTGGTGTGGGCAAGCATGTAGTGGCATAATTTTTGCGAAGCAAACACCACTACCAGACAAGCCTTTTTATTGATTGAGTAGTTGACTTCATATGATACCAAAGTCCTACTGATGTAGTAGATGGCTCTTTCCTTATTGTTCTGATATTCTTGAGCGAGTAAGACACGTAGTGATGTGTCTATTGCAGAAATGTAAAGTATATGAGGCTTCCCATGAAGAGGAGGCATCGATATAGGAGGTTTTGAAAGGTACTATTTGATTTGCGTGAAACCTTCATCACATTCTTTACTCCATTCATAAGTGAAACCCTTGTGTAAGGTTTTGGTGAATGGTTGTGACTTGTCTTCCAGTTGTGAAATGAAATTCCAAATAGACTGCAGTCGGCCTTGAAGCCCTCTCATTTGTCTAATATTTTTAGGTGGTGGCATATCTATCATAGCTTGTACTTTCTTAGGATCCACCTTGATGACTTTTGCAGAGATAATATAGCCAAGAAATTTTCCAAAAGTTACTCCAAATGTACATTTATTAGGATTGAGGTGTAGTCTGAAATTTTCCATGCGATCTAGTATAGGACCTAGATCAGCCAGGTGTGTATTCCTTTGCATGCTTTTAGCAAGGGTATCATCAACATAATCTTCCATTGTTTTGTGAATCATGTCATGAAATATAGTGGTGACCACTCTCTGATATGTGGCTGTAGCATTCTTTAGACCAAAAGGACTGACATTCCAGCAGAAAGTGCCCCATGCACAAGTGAAAGCAATTTTTTCTTGGTCCTCTGGTGCAATTTTGATTTGGTTATAGCCAAAGAATCTATCCATTAGGGAGTACATTTCATACCCTACTGTCATATCTACAATGATATCAATATTAGGTAGTGGAAAGTTATCTTTTAAACATGCCTTGTTTAAGTCTCTGAAGTCAGTGTAGACTCGGATAGTTTTATCATGCTTTGACACTGGAACAATGTTGGAGATCCATTCTGCATAATCAATTTCTCTGATGAATCCATCTTTTAGGAGTTTCTCTTATTCTTCCTTGACAAGTAGAGCCACATGTGGATGCATTTTTTTGAGTTTTTTCTTGACTGGTTTTACTCTAGGAGCTATTGACAGATGATGCATGATAAGATCAGGATCTACACCAGGCATATCAGAGTATGTCCATGCAAAGTTTATCTTTTTATCTTTGAAGAAATCTATAAAGTCCATGAGTTCTTCTGCAGACAAGGATTTAGCCACATGAATGATGTGTAGATGTTCTTCTATACCCATGTTTACTGGCTAAGTCAGCTCGATTAGCACAGATGATATTTCCTAGAAATGACTCGAAAGCATATCAAGTATCTCATCCTCAGGTGCCTCAAAGAGGTTTTCACCCTTGGATACATCTTTTGTTTTTAATCTTTTTGGATCTAACACTGCCACAATGTGGTTTTCACCATCAGAGCATCTATTTTTTCTTCTTTTAATTTTATGACTAAGATATTTGACATCACTTTCAGTCATGCTGACACTATCTTTGCTAGTGGAGGATGTTACAAGTTTGACAACATTGAGGTAACAGGATAGAGTATAGTCATTCTAGAATGTAAGGACTTCATTGGATGAGGAAGGGGAAATCCAGTCTATTAGCTCAGGATGTTGGAGTGAGAGAGAAGTGACTAGTTAGAGAAGTGACCGGTTCAAGTGGCATTCACAGTATAGTCATCAATAGCACAGACGAGCAAGTCAAGACCTAAAGCGATCTCATCCAAAGGTATAGTTGAATCCCTTTGACCCCTAGCAACCAAAGTAGATGACATGTTAACACTGATGGAATTAGACTCGTTTGACCCTATACTAGACCCTTCACCTACTTTGAGAAGGTTTTGATACTCATGTGTAGTATCTATATTCCTGTCAGAGGAGCCTTCTGAAAAAATGTCAAACTCATATTCATGGGAATTTGTATCTAAGCTTCGACTAGGATTCTTACACCATGGATTTTTGGGACCTCATGACATACTATCATCACTTTTGGCACCAGTCTATTCTTGTGCAAACTACTCTTGAAACTGTGGTGGTATGAATGGTTCACCTTGGTAATTAGGGTCTTGTGACACTCTCCATTGTTAATACAATAGGGAAGTGGGTGACATAGTGCCATCAGAGTCACTATTAGGCATGACTATACTAACATATGGTATGAAGTCATTTGGCTCAGTGAAGAATGCTGCCAGATCTGGAGGAATAGGACAAGGAAAGTAGTCCTCATTGGAGCTATCCTTTGAGGTGTTAGCTGTAAATGTGCTCTTAGGTTTAGGTGGAGGATCAAGTTTTGGCACAAATTTGTTGATCCCTAATTGAAATGTGGTTTTCTTGAAGCCTAGACCTACAATGTCTCGTGTTGGTCTTCCAATAGCTCCAAGTGGTTGAATCAACCCTTTATTGTTCACACCTATAGGACCATTTCCCTTATAGCCATATCGCTTCATAATAGATAGGCCTTTGCCATATTTTTCAAGTGTGATTGCATGAGGTGGAGTGACTTGTTCAGATGTTTTCTCCCCTTAGTAGATCTAGGCTGTAATAGCCCTATTTTTATCTTCCTCCTCTAATGGCATTACAACCTGTACAAAGGTTTCATTATATTTTGTTTGAGGAGGAGCTATAGAAGGTTTAATATCCTTAAAAGGTCTCCCATGAGAAAGAGGAGACAAAGGCAGTGATGTAATATATAGCATGGGTTTAATCTGATACCCTCCCATGTCAATTTCCTTGAGTCTTAGAGTCTTTTCCATTTCTTGTAGTTTAGCTTCAAAGAACTCGGTAGACTCTCTATTGGTAGGCATAAAACTGTCAGCATATTTTGTGAGCATGTTGCACTCATAACATGTATTAGCATGTATAATCACTTAGAATCCTTGAAATGGGAACTTAATACACTAGTGGTATGTTGGAGGGACAGCCTACATTTCATGGATCCATGTCCTTCCCAAAAGAATATTGTACGCTAAAGGAATGTCAAGCACTTGACAAACAACATTCTGTTCAATAGGGCCAACTCTAATTGGTAATACAACTAATCCCTTAGATTTCCATTCTTCTTCATCATAGGCTTTAATAGTAATCTTTTTGTGAGCATCTATGTAGTCTTCTTTGTAGCCTAAATTAGTAAGGAAACTAGTAGAGAAAATATTGAGGCCAGCACCATTATCTATGAGGACACGATGAACGCATTTTTGGCCAATCATGATTTCAATGTGCAAGGGGTTGTTATGTGGGTGACTCAGAGAATGGTCATCTTCTTCAGAAAAGGACAAGTAGTGGGAGGAGGTCAAGTGTCCTACCATGGATTGAAACTATTCAAGATCAAGATCTTTTGGAACATTTGCCTTAGTGAGGGCTTTGTCAAGGATCTCCCTATGAGCAGGGGAGATTTTTAGCAGCTCAAAGATGGTGATCTACGAATTGGTATGTTGTAGTTGGTCTAGTATGCTATAGTTGGAAGCATTGGACAAGGAGGTTAATTTTGGATTCTTGTTGGTAGTGCTAATAGTAGCTTTGTTTGCAGGTTATGATGGTGCAGATGTAGAAGGCTCAGGGCCTTTGAGCATGATCTTAGCACAAGATCAAGTAACAACGTTTGCACTAATCGGAGACTATTCTTATTCAGAGGACTGAGACGTAGGTCCTCATAAGATGAAAGGAGTTTTGGGCTTAGGAGCATCTACTCTTCCCTTGATAATGACAACATTACAGTATTTGACACCAACAGGTTCAACCATATTAATGATATTATCATTATTGGTATATGTATAGTTGACCTTAGCATCAGTGTTCTTGCCTTTAGATGACTCTCCTTTCCCATGAGAAGGAAATGGATCTTTGAATGCTTGGTGGTCTAAGTTATTGTTGTGACTATTGTAATTGTATGTAGGTAGCTATTTTATGACCCTTGTTCTAATGGTAATCACAATATGCGTCTTTGTTCCACCAAGATGGTCGGGGTTATGGATCAAATGGACACGAGTTATCCAAAGGAGTGAGTAAATTGTTTCTCAAGAGGGTCTTGTAAACCGCATCAAGGGGTTTTCCTAGAGGAGTGAACTCACACTTAGGCTAAGGAGCCCAAGGTTTAGATTTGGAAAAATGTGAAGTATTCGGTTCAGATTTTGTGGCAGCCTGTTCATTGGCTTTGGCTGCCTGCATAGTGGTAGTGAGGTTAAAAGCAACCTTTGAAGGCTTGGGGGTCACATTATCAACAACATCATCATTCACAACCTCACAGTTCTTGTTGGGAAATTTTGATTTATCTTTGCTTAAGGAGGAAGAACCTTGTTTATTTTCCTTATGTAAGGTCAGTTCTCCTTTCTTGACCATAAACATCTCAATTCTCACAGCTTGCCTAATCATATCATTAAAGGTCAAAGGACCTTGCAGCTATACTTGATACCCAAAGTTGGGAAGACGATTGTCTAAGAAAATGTCCAAATTTTTGGATTCAGGTATTTTGCGAGAATATCGTGTATAAAGTTGCCTCCATCTTTGGAGAAATGTCAAGAAGGATTCTCCATTATTTTTTTTAGGTTGCAAAGATCTCAGATGTGAAACAGATGTTGGATGTTATGGGAATAGTGTTGTAAGAACAAGTTGGCAATTTCATCAAAGGTCTTGATGCCAGTTGGTAGTCTAGAAAACCACTCCATAGCCAACCCTCCCAAACTACATGGAAAGAGATGCATGAGATAGGTGTGATCATGTATGAACTCCATAGAAAGAGCACCGTCTCTTAGATGATCCTGGGGATCAGAAGTACCCAAGTATTTGTCATATTTAGGGAGTTAAACTCCTTTAGAAAAGGAGGCATGTTTAGACTCTTATCAAATGGGAATGGAAAAATGCTTTCCAGTTTGAATTGTGTAGTGGGTTTTTCCTCCTCTTTCATGAGTTGCAAGAGTTGTTCTTGCATGCTTTGAATCTATTTTTGCAACTTGGAGTTTTTGGTTTCTTCCTCTTGCATGACAAGAGTCTGAAGGTTGTAGTCTGAGGGAAACTTGGCCCCTTGATTGGCTAGTTTGAGAAGGTATTTCTCTTTCTCCTCAGCTAGGAGAATTTGCATCATTTTGTAGAAGTTTTTGTTAGAATGAGCACCTTCGATATCTGCTTGGGTTATTTCTGCTTCCCCATCATTAGGGTCTTGATATTGGAATTTACCCTTGGTTTTAAAGAAATCATCTGTGCTATGTTGACTTTATTGATTATGGTCTATCGTCTTGCTAGAATGCAAGTGTTCAATATGCAAAGATTCAATACATGGAGGATAAGTGTCCAGAGGTGTTGTACCTATAGGATCTCTTGTTGTTTCACTAGTGTCAAACTCAGGAAATAGTTCTTCAAAATTTGGATCTTTTTGGAATAAAGGGTTTTGAACTTGACTGAAATCCACCCAAAATACTCTTTTGACGTAAGGTTGAGGTACTAGAGAAGGAGATCAAGATGATTCCTCACTAGACTCAGATTGCACAAAAGGTTTAGATTGACCTTTTTCTTATTTGACAGGTCTACCCCTACCTTTTCTGGTGACACGTAAAGGGAATGTTTTTCCACTTTGAGTTGTAACAGTCATAGATGAAAACTAGACAAGGAATGTGAACTAGGACCATGCTTGAAATTGTCTCAAGGTAAATGCATAGAATGTGCCAAGGGGTGAAGTATATCAGGTGTGAATTGTCATAAATGAGGCTAGAACAGCTGAGTGATGACTATTGCAACACAAGATATGATGACACAATAGAAAAAGAATAAAAGATATGAGAGAAGAACAGTTTAAGCAAGAATCATGTAATTCTTAGCCCAAGACACATAGTTGTAGACTGTGTATAGATAGATGGCAGATAAATAGACCCTAAATAGTAACCAGTTTTAGCAGAGACATGTTGGACAGATAAGAATTTGCTCACTATTTTGATTAAATTATGCAGACTCGTGCGAAGAAGTGCTTTGTCGCATGAAGATTCTCATAGGCACGCATGAAACTATGCAGTCCCGTGTGAAGATTTGCAGAAAAACATGACAGACTGGTAAACAAAATAGCAACATATTTTGCAAATTATTGCGTGATAGTTTACAACATATCATGTGAAATTTCTCACAGAGTGATGCGAAAAAAGGCAGAATTTTGCACGAAATTTTGTAGTGAAGGCCGCAAAATTCTACAAAATTAGACAGTGAAGACCAAATTGCATTTTTTGAGACAGATAGCGTTGTTTTTTGATAGAAATTTCATGTTGCAGATTGTTTTGGACATGTTTAGATTTGACAAGGTGTGTGTTTTGATGTCTTTGTTTTGAATGTTTGAATGATACACCCATGCAAAACACATTAAGCAGTATGTTTGAAATAAAAGAACAGACACATCACAATCCTCGTATAGCCAAGGCAATATCTATTGAGTTCCCACTTGAACCAAAGTTCAGCCATTATTAGTAATAACTGAGAGGGGGGTGAATCAGTGGCCTCAAAAATTTATCCTTTAAAATTTAATCCACCTATCAGTACACCTTAGATTATTAAGTCCCTACAAGATGTATGCGTTGAAATAATTGAAATAATTTACTGTCTGTCAGTTTACCTTGTCTGTCCTTATTCTCCTTGATTACCGATAAGCAGTAAAACTTATTTACCGAAGCTCAGTAAATATGCAGAGTAAACCAATCAATCCAAAAATTCATATGTGAAATGTAAAACAATAAAGTAATAAACCATACACACATAACACATGTACTTTTAATGTGGAAACCATGTTAAGGGAAAAAACCACTAGGACCGGTACCCCAAATTTTTACTCTTCTGAAGTGAGCCCTGTTAGGAGCCAACCCTGTTAAAGGTTACAAACACACGGTTAAGTGCGACCTTGTTAGAGGATTTTTATACATAGGTTGTCACTTAGTATCTGGCATCTACACTACCATCCTTGAATCAACCTTTAGAATATCAATAGGCTTTATGCTAATCTTACTACCATCCTTGAATCAACCTCCTTCTTAGATTGTCAATAGGCTTTAGGTAAGACCGACGCTACTATCATGAGTTAAAATTTTGGTAATCTATTAGGATATACCTCAACTATAGAAGATGGTTAAGTCCTGCTTTGTTAAGAGACTTAATGCTTCAATGGTTAAACTGAAACACAATGACCTGTTTCTAATGCAACTTTGAATTGTAGATATTCAGAGCTATTTACGTACAATACCTCTCTGATCAATGTATCAATTCAATTCCTTTGTGCTTCACACTTTCTACTCCATGATGCTGTGCTTCATTGTTCATCGGTGTCTACAAAATTCTTTAGCTCTCCCTTAGCTTGATTGATTAGGACTGTATGAAGTTTATCCTTCACTAGTTTCTCTTCAACATCTTCTTTCAATTCACTCCCCTATGTATCTGATTGCTTGCGGAAATGAATTATGCTTGTCTCTTATACAGACATAATATTCCTTTATTTCTGATTCTTGATTCTTGGCGTGAAAAAAAATCCAGCCAATTTGATTTATGACTTTAACTCCTGATTTATCTCATAGTTATCTTCTTTCCAACTGTATAAATCAATTGCTTAACTGTGGTTGACTAAAACAAATAAAACAATTAGTTAAGTCTATCCTTAAGCTCTGCCACCTAGATATTTTGTCATTTTCGAATCTCTCTATTTTGTCAGTCAATTCTGCAGTTCGTCATCGGTGACAACTGCCAGTTCTATCGGTGCAACTTTAGTTAGCTTCAAGATCTCTGTCCATCAGGCATCATTGGATCTTTCTTGTTGGGCAACACTGTCTTCTTTCTCATCGGGCATCACTGTTCTTGTTCGTCGGGCATCACTGTGTTCTTGTTCGTCGGGCATCACTGTGACTTTATCTCTGTCTTTACCGATGGTGTGCACTCTGTCGGTGTGGTCTGTCACTTAGTGAATAATTGACTTTTATGAATTACTAAAAGTATAACCTCTATTATATTGATTCTCTGAATTCTTTTCCATTATGTATATGACCGTACAGATGATATCATGTTGACATCAATGAAAATACAAACCACTAACTGGTTTAATGTTTTGTATCATCTTCAACTTAACATTATCAAATATTCAATCAGTTACATGTCATCAATCTCTCCCTTTGGCATTAATGGAAACATGCTATATTATCACACTATACTATTTCTAATACAACATGAAATATAATTGTTGAGATTCATCAAATTACCAAACAATTTGTTTTGATAACTGATAAAAATGTCTGACCGTCGGTAAGCTCTGTGTTAGCTTAGATTTGATTCTTGCAACTTTTTTTTTTTTTTTGATGTGTTGTGTCCTTTGTTTGTGTCAATTTATCTCTTTTGACTTTTCTACTTCTTGATGTCACTATATTTTATTTTCAACTTTTATACAAATTCTCTCCCTATGGATATGATCTCTCCCTGTTTGGACTAATCTGATAATGAATAATTTATGATGATAATATGGATACATTCTCTCCCTTTGACAACAATGCCAAACAAATATTTGTCAAATATTTGACATTCTGTCAAACAATTTCTTCTATCCATAATATATTCCTTGAATTTCCTTTATCCATCATCAGTATAACAATATGTTCTAGTGCTGGGTTCTGATATATACCTTTCTATATATAGATGTATCTTTGAAGTTCATTTTTTTCTTGCATCAGTCATGAATGATATTCTGATAATATATGGCTGATGCAACCTTCAGTCCTTTTACTGTCTGGTAGACATGGGTTTGACCCCTAGTCTTTTTCTTAGGTACTTAAATGTATCCTTGGGCAGTGGCTTGGTGAAGATATTAGCCAATTGTTCTTTTGATTGCACATATTTAAGTATGACCTCTTTTTCTTGAACTTGTTCTCTTAAATAATGCTACTTGATGACAATGTGTTTAGTCTTTGCATGCATGACTGGATTCTTGGAAATATTTATTGCATTGGTGTTATCACAATAGATAATTACTGGTTCTATGATCTTCATATGCATACCTTCCAGCAACTGTTTGATCCGTGCAATATTTGAGCAGTTTGCAGCAACAACAACATATTCTGCTTCTGTAGTAGACTGAGAGATGCATCCTTGCTTCTTGCTAATCCATGTGACAAGTCTATCACCCATAAAGAATGCTCCTCTAGTTGTGCTCTTTTGGTCATCAATATTTCCAGCCCAATCAACATCGGTAAACACTTTCTATTCAAATTTTCCTTCTCTTCTATACCATAAGCCAAATTCCTCAGTATTCTTCAGATATCTTAGAATTCTTTTCATAGTAGTTATATGTGATTCCCTGGGCTTAGCAGAAAATATAGTAATAATTCCTACTACATGTGCAATATCTAGTCTATTGTGTACAACATACATGAGTTTTCCTATCATTGATCTGTATAGAGTCTGATTTACCTCTATTGTCTTGTCTTCCTTTGTTAATTTGCATCTAGTAGCCATCGATGTTTCAACAGGTTTGGAATCTTCCATCTTGAATATTTTCAGGACTTCTTTGATGTATTTGGATTGTGTAATGAAAATACCTTCATTTTTTTGAATGATCTGTAGACTAAGAAAGAAATTTATCTCTCCAAACATAGACATCTCAAATTCTTTTCTCATCTCATCAGTGAACGATTTGCATAGCATATCATTGCCTCCAAATATGATGTCATCAACAAATATTTCAGCAATCAAAGTGTTAGCATTAGTATCTTCTTTGAAATAAAGATTACTATTTTCACTAGTCCTCATGAATCCAATACTTATTAGATAGGATTGAAGTCATTCATACCAGGCTCTGGGAGCTTGTTTCAATCCATACAAGGTTTTGTGAAGTATACATACCATGTTCCTCTTGTCTGGATCCACAAACCCTTCTGGTTGCTCAATGTATACCTCTTCTTCAAGTATTCCATTTAGGAATGATGACTTGATTTCCATTTGATATACTTTGAATCCTTTGTATGTAGCATAAACAAGTAGAATTATTACTCCTTCTAGCCTAGCAATGGGTGCAAAGGTTTCTCCATAATCTATACCATCTTCTTGTGCATACCCCTTGCAAACTAGTCTTGCTTTGTTCCTTGTGACTTCTCCATTCTTGCTTAGTTTTTTCCTGAATATCCATTTTGTACCGATGACATTCTTGTCATCTAGTCTTGGCACAAGTGACCATGTCTTGTTCTTCTCAATCTATTCAATCTCATCATTCATAGCACTTATCCATTCTTCATTATCTA
>MU225996.1:207809-219706 GCA_018584345.1 Thuja plicata
CGTATGACCAACTTACTAAAAATAGCAATTTTCCATAAATAGCAGCTCTGCACAAGGTAGCCCTTATTGAAAAGAAAACAGAAATATTTTTGGGTGATGCAAGATTGCCCTTACACCCAGGATGCTCTTGCATCAATACATTCATATGATTCTTAGGAATTACAATCTAGAAAACACTTTAGTCACGCAAGACCATGATTCATTTTAAGCACCAAACTGAAGCGTTTTCTAACTACTAAAAATAGACATGAGAGTTTTTGAAAACACACAAGGTCTTCAAAAAACGTCCTGCAATAAACATATTAGTAGTTTGTAATGGCTTTCTTCATCTCAATGTCCTGCAGCCAACACGTTAGAAGTTTATGATTGCTTTCTTTATTTCAGCATCCTGCAAACTACCGTTAAGTTGTTGCAAAAAATAAAACCAGAGAAACACAGATGTTAGGAAACAACAATTGGTTAGAAAAAAATACGATAAGAAATATCAAATAAAGAGCTCTGGTGTCAAATTTTGCATGATGATTCAGTACAGTTCGTACAAAGAAATGTAGCAATTCCTGCGAAGAACTAGAAAATTCACGCGAGACGCTGTGAAAGTTCCCACAAAAATCAAATAGAGATGTATGGAAGTATGGACAAAGCACAAAAAAAAAAAAGAAGTGCAATAAAAAATGAGGACAAACCAGAATATTGCGGCCCCATGGTGGGTGCCAGAAATGTATACGTTAAATGTGGCCTTGTTATTCAACGATACACTTCAACATAGTCCTTATTCATCAGATACATACATAAATGAACATGAATTATTCATCCTGCATGCTTGTATGATTTGACTTGTTGCCTTCTATCCAGACAGGGTTTTGATGGCTCTCAGAACAAGAATCTCACAACCTAGACCAATTCGAGAGTGAAGGATTTTTCTCCATGAATGCAATGCAATGCAAGATTAATCTAAGAATGAAAGATGCAAGTTTAATCTAAATGATATTAAACTAAGACATGATTTCAATGAGATTATTCTTTGAAATTGAAATTAATGTATTGTAAATGAGATATTAAGCTATATGAGATTATGAACTAAGAATGTAGCAATAATTCAGTATTCTAACAATGCATATGACTAGAAATTCAGGAAGGGCTTTGAATGAGAAATGGGAGTTCTTTTATAGACTAGGAGACTGTTCAGAATAGAAAGTTTCCTCTTTTGAAATAAAAAAGATAGAAAAGCCAATTCAAATTAGCAAGCTTTCTTTTAAAAGATAATTGTGAATTGTTTTCTCTTTGATTTAATTTCTTTATTTGATTTTATCTATTTTTCTTCATTTATTTTAACTGTTTTCTTTCTCTTTAAAACATTGTTAAAGAAAAGTTTCCAATCCTGAACAGAAGAGAAGATTTGTTGAGAAAATTTAATTAAATAAATAGGATATTACCTCATAAAAGCATTTTCTCAATTATCTGAATAATTAAATTCAATTATTGAAAATGAGGATATTTATTTAATAATTAAATATTATTTAATTCCTTTTTTATGTGTCTTAGCTAAAGAGGGTGAATTTAATTTAATTTAAGTGCTAGGAATTTATAATTAAATTAATTCAATCATTGGGTATGTTTAGCTAATTAACTTTGATATTTAGGAATTAAATATATTATGATTAATGCAAATTTAGGGTTTTCTGCATTTGACCCTGAGGTCAAGTAAAGTCTGTCAAAACTCAGAATAGCCTAGTACAATAGGACTTTGATGATTTAGAAAATGCAACAAAATTGGTTAGGGTTGCATGATGCCAATTTTGGGGTGTTACATGTACTGGTTATCGACTCTCTTTGGTTGATAGGGAGTTTCTTGAACTTTTGGTTTCCATGCTTTCTTCTTCCAACATTCAAGAATTATGTTCCCATTTATTTTACATGTAGGATAGTATTTGTCTATGTAGGTATCCTTCCTTGGTTGTTTCATCTCAGATTTACATTCATATGCTTTATTTCCCTTTTTATTGCATTTATAACAAAACCCTATGAATGAAGATGTAGTTTTAGGAATATCTTTCATTTTGCTTCTGCAAACATTAGATGTGTGGCCTTGCTTTCCACAGTGATTGCATGATAGCTTTCTTGGTCTTGGATTTGCATAGACATTCTTTGGATAAGCTTGATTAGATGATTCTCCATTCTCGATATACCCTAGACCAATGTTGTTATTGACTCTCCTCTATCCATCAAGAAAATCATCCATTCTTTTATTTCTCTCTTTAGATTTCTTGATAATCTCATTATGCTGTTGTTGAATTCTCATTTCTTGCTTCAACTTCTCATTCTCTTCTCTTAGCTCACCTATGGCTTGTATTCTTTCAATGAGTTTTGCATTCATTCTGTTTGTTTTATTACTCATAAGAATGATCTAATTTTTAATCTCATGGTGATACTTAGTAAGTTTTTGTATTTTTGACTCTCTTTCAATTAACCTTTCAGTGATCTTTCTTCTGTCATCAATTGCCAATGTTCTATCTTGCGCATCTTGCCTAGCATTGTTCATGACATCAATCATCTTTATCATTTGTGTCTCTTGACCAATTTGCAACATTCTTACCTGCCCTGTCAGATGTAGATTTGCTTCATTTAAGATTGTGATGCCTTCTTCAGATATGTCTGATGCTTTGCTAGTTGTGGATCCTGATGACTCAAAGAAATTTGGTATCTCTTCTTCAAGGTAATCTTTTTGATTGCTCGAAGTAGCCATAACTTTTCTTTCATCAAGTAACTGTCTTATATTGACTCTAGCCTCTTTTTATTGCTCATAGAAGATCTGTATTTGTATCTTCTGATTCTCAATATTATTTTCAAGTTTGTACTTCTCTATTATGTGATCTTTTCTCTTAAGCCTTTAAGCTTTCCAAATAAGAGATATAGCTTTGATACCAATTTTTGGGATTAATGGGAAGTGTGTGCTAAGAGAGGAGGGGTGAATCAGTACACCTAAAACTTTTTTTGTATCCTTTATCTTTTAACCTTTGTGTAATTAATTGTTTGTCCAACCATCTTATCTATACTATCTTGATGCATAATATATCAATCCATAAACTTAAGCATACATGTGAACATTCATAGAAACATTCATGAAAGTGATTGACACATAGCACAAGATATGATATCGCATAAAACCTTGTTAGAGGCAAAACTGCGGTGAGGATGGCACCGAGAAAATATTCACTATCTAAAGATTGGAAGGGGATAGTTAAGGCTTACAATTTGATCACTTATGATGATCTACCCGGTTAAGAGTATCAGTGGTAACCTGTTAAATTATACTCTATTAAGAGCTTTTGCATCACTATTTAGTGAGCACTTGGTTAAGAGATTTGATGTTGGACTGTTAAATCCACCTTCCTTGAAAGGATTTTTACACTTTGCTCCACTTGTTAGAATGATAGAAAATTACAATTTGACCTAGTGTATGCAATCTCCTATTTCTAATTATAGATCCATTAAACTTACATGAAAGAGTATATCACCTAATTGTGATTGAATAATACCTCTGCTTCTCGGTTGCCTCTGTTCTTGGTTCTTGATAGCCAAATTCACCTTTTTCTATTCTGGTTCTTGAAACTTTCAAAATAAACCATAGATGTGTACAATGGGTTCATTCATCCTCTCCTCCTTTCAAACACTTTTTAATGAATGATTACATCATCTATTTATAAGATATTTGACCTTTTGAAGTTTCACGTAAAACAATGTTAACTCTAAGATCAGGTTTACAACTTTACCTTTGATTTTGTAGTCTATTTGTTTTAAATCAGTTAGATTGATTAAAAAAATTATAATAATGTATCTTGTCCCTAAATAAATGGATTTAAAATAGAATCAAGACTCTATAAATATAATAGATCCATTTTATCTGACGTGGAAAGTTAGATACACTTTTTGCAGGATGTAACTGATTCTCGGTTACTGACGGTCGGTTAGACTATTTCTCAGTTTCCTTGCATGAACTTATTTTTGGTTTTCTCTTTTTGGGTTGCACTGTAACTTTCTAGTTGGGTTCCTTTGTCACATTTCACTTTGTCTTTCCAATTTCCATTTTTGGTGATCTCTTGTATCTGTAGTTTCAGTTTGCTCCTTGTCTTGTGCTTCGGTGTAAGCTTACCAAAAGTGATCTTTGTGTTCTTTTGCATACTAATGGCAACTTAATGTCATCAATATTATGATACCAAGTTATCAGTACTACCACTATCCATAACAACCTTATAACACTTACCCCCTGATTTCCAAATAGTTCTAAACAAATTCCTCCTTTGTAAAGGTTTGGCTTCCTTCTTACTCAAGATAACTCTCCTAAGCATAAGAGACTCTCCTATCTCCTGGGTTCAACTTCATTTTCCACAACTTCACTAGCAGTATGTTCCTCATGTGCCATAATATTCTATTTACCTATGTTCTTACTAGATCCTTTAGAATGTTGGAAAGACTTATGTTCTATGCCTCCACATTTGAAACAAATGCCTTTGAAATATTTTTTACCATTACCTCTTCTAGGTATCTTCTAATCAGATTCAAGTTCAATGGTTTGCTTCTCTTTTCCATTGTTTCTAACTTGCTTCTGTCTTCCTCTAAGGTTACCTTGTCTTCTCTTCAACTTATCTTCTACTTTTAATGCATACTGATAAACATCCTCAATAGTACTAATACTCAACATACTCAACTCATCCTGAATATTATATCTCAGACCATTAACATACCTAGCCAAATTATCCTTAGATACTTCTTTCTGACTAGATCTGGTAGTCATCTTATAGAATTCCTCTATATATTTCTCCACACTCATGTCTTCCTACCTAAAGTTATTCAACTTATTGAACAACTCTAATTCATAATCTTTAGGGATAAATTTATCTTTTAACCTAGAAACCATCACCTTCCATCTAGTGATTTTTGTGTCATCATTCTCTTCTATATCTTTATATAATTCCTTCCAACATAAGGTTGCATGACCCTTCAACTTAGTCTATGCTAACGTAACCCTTTTTTGATCTCTAATTTCTTCAAGCTCAAAGTAGTTCTCTAACTCTCCAATCCATTCTATCAAATCCTTACGATGAAATGAACTAGTGAAAGTAGAAACATCCATCTTATAAATTTTACTTACTTGTTCCATAACTCTTAATGACATTTACTCATATAAGGGGATCTCAACATCTATAGTCTCAAGATCTTCAACAACTTCCTCAAATTTCTCTTCACTCTCAGGATTCCTTCTCAATTCAGTCAATAGATTTTTTATCTCATTCCTCATCTCATCTCTAAATTTTTCTAAAATTTTCTATAGCCTTCTAGGGTTCATTCTTCTAGGCATCATCTTCCAATTCTTAGGTGCAACTGGTCCTCCAACCAGTGATCTATCATGAGATTCTCCTCTGACCAGTGATCTATAGAAACATAAGACACCTATCTCCAATTGGTATGCCTTCAAAACTAAATAATCAACAACAAAAACAAAAAACCCTTCCTAGCCACCTTGAAAAAGCCCTTTGTGATTGCAAGTCATATCTTCACTCTGCCACCTCATGATATATAGGTCATAGGCTTCACAAGTTAGGAAATTAGATCTTCCAATGCAAGAATCTCCACCTCATTCAACATAAATATTTTTCATCCTTCAAATCTATTCTTTGATACCACCCGATGTAGTCAAGGATGTAGAAACCTCAAGGAGATCGATCCAACCCTTGCAACCAACAAGACACAATGTAAGAAAAAAGGACAAATAGGTAAAAATAAGAGATTCATCCTTTTATTATTATCAAAAATAATTTACAATAGATCTGCAACATACGATTTCACATTCCAATCATACATGCTAAGCACACATGCATGATTAAAATCAAAACCCTTACAATCCTACCCAAGCTAAGCCAAATGATGTGAGTGTTCCTAAGGCTTGCTTGCACACTTTGATAAGAAGACCTTCTTTTTATTCTATAAGGAACCTAATCTCCTCTAGGTCCAGATTAGGCTTAGATGATTAACTAAGACCTAATCAAACTCTTCTGTAAGAGTCTCAATCTTTGTGCTTCACCTTTGAAAGACTAACACCATGTAGATTTTTCAATACTTCTCCTACACTTAGAAGGATCTAAGTGTCAACTTCTCTCCAGTCATGAATTTCATTGCAGGGGTGTCTATCACCATGGAAACATTCCACTTGCTCCCATTTGGATCCATTTTGAAGGATCTCATAACCCTTTTCAGTCGAGTTCAAGTTTTAGTCTTCAAGAGGCCTAATTGGGCCTAACTCCTTATAACCTTTTGCAAAGATCTTTTCCTATTTATTTCAAAACATTTCCAAACAACTTGAAAAAATAACTCCACATTCGAGTACCCTTTTTTATTTTAAAAAATATTTTGTAGGTCTTAGAACCCTAGGCCCTCTGTACACATGGTTCCTATAATCTAGGTCTAATAGGGCTAATAGGCCTATTTACTAGGACTTGACTGTCTTCTTGTTCAAAACTTGACTAAATGGATTAGTGAGTACCCAAATCCCTCAATAGTGTAATTTTAGGTCATATCCCACCTAGTACTACTCTTACCCCATACTATACTTTCCTTCCCCGCATGAAATACTCAATTCTTCATCTCCAAACCACTAACCGGGCACTATCAGCTTGCCTAGGGCTTGACACTAAAAATAAAAAATCAACATTTCATGACTCCTACCTCTACATATCTATAGAATAATGAATCCCCTAACATATCCAACTATCCTTAGGAAGATCCCATGGTTAGTTTTCATGGGGGAACCATGAAAAGACAAACTAGTCAGGACAGGACCAGTGAACACACTAAACACAAAACAATTTATCTAAGACCTGAGACTAACTCAAAACAAGTTGAATACTGAATTAAAAATTCTTAGAACTATCCTATTAATAAAAAACAATCACCATTTCAAAGCATTCAATCCATTAGATGGCACTGTCACAATTAAATGCTCGGGTCTGTCACAAAATCAGAGTTGCAGAGCTATATTCCAAAAGCAATATTTTGTACAATCATCACTACTGATGAGATTTGAGCCTCCACATACATTAGATGCCAGCTTCCATGTTTCTAGGGACTTTTGGTTGATATCCCACTTCTAACTTCTAGGGGGATCCAAACTAACCAAATGTTGCATGCAACATTTGCAATAATTACAAATGTTGTCATGACAACATTTTAACAACTTTTGGCATCTTTACCATTATGCCAATTTCCTTATTCTTATGACCTCTAACCTCTTCATTTCAAGGAACCAAATTCATTAATGGCCTCCAAGAATCTATATGACATAATTTATGTGTTTAGGACACATTCATAGCTCAAATCCATCACTAAGCTTCTAAGCCTAAAAAAATTTAAAAGCTACTAACAATGACTATTTTGGTGAACTTAGTCCTAATGACTAACTCACCTAGTCCACATTGCAATGAGCTTCTAAGGTCCAAAGTAAACAAACTATCTTGACTTGGCCAATGTCAAGTACAAGCCAAAGCATGAAACTATGGAGTTTAGCCTAGGTGTGCTCCTGCACCACCAATTAATCTTATGAGATCATCCTGCTCCTTAGGAACAAGTCCATAAGATTATAAAGCCATCACAACATCTATTCGGCCTTGAAAAGATTAAATTATCCAAGAAATGAGTAAATACATTACACTCAAATAGGTTAGGACCCAAATATTAAAGAATAACCTCCAATGTATAAGATATTTGATCACACAATAATGTCACCCTCAGAAAAACAATGAGTTGGAATGATCGCGCTCAGAAAAACCAATCGAAAGATCAGGAAATGATCAGAAAACCCAACCACCAACCATAAATATGAAGAAAAAGACAAATACATGAAGAATCTTACATAAATCCATTAGGATGAAACTAAAGAGGTACGATTGTAGGATAAGCTCTAGAATGAAGCCAAGAACACGTAGTCATGATGGCAACCAAAAAGAACAATCACAGATTGACCGCCACCCAAAACACCAAAAAATTCCCAAATGGAACAAAATAGAAAACAAACTAAAGGAAATATTATTGGTTGATGAATTATTAACAAGATACTAAGATGCTCCTACATCAACAACTGATGATTGGGGAGAATCAATTGGTAAAGGATGAGACAAAGGAAATTATGAGAAATCATTTAGGTTTGGAAAAAGATAAAGCTGAAGAAACTTCCTTGAATGTTCAAGAGGAATTAGTGAAATAATAAGAGGATGATCTAGTGGTAACTCAGACTGCTGTGGGATTTACTATTAATGGTGTACAAGTCACACTTGATGAACTCAAAGATGGAATGGAAAATATAGGAGACAGCCCTGTCATGGTGGTATAGGATGAGCAGATAGACACACAAGAAAATCATAAAGAACATGAGACACAAAAGGAAGAAGAACTAGTAAGCGTAGGTACTAGTCAATCTATGAACGATGACACACAAGGACAAGGTTCTACTGATGATTTGGAATAAGAGAAAGAAAAGGTGGTAACTGATGGTGACACACAAGACAAATAGGTAAATGAGGAGGAAAGTACTAAAAAGAAACAAAGTCAAGACAAGGAAACTCTTCTCACATAGTCCAAAATTAATATTGATGATGATCTATCAATTAAGGGACAAATAAACTTGAACATAATGAGCCCTGAAGAGATGATGGACTTTGTTGTGGAGATTAAGTCAAAAGAAAAATAGAAAAGGATGCAATAAGAAGCAAAGGAAATAATAACTGCTAGAGATATGTTTTTAGAACTGTTAAGTAATGTTAAGTATGATGAGAAAAACACACCTAAAGAGTAGTTAATTTGGTTACTACAACCGGTGAGGAAATAAAGAGTTTAGAAGATGTAGCAGTGTTGAGAGAAAATAAAGTGTATGAGAATAAAAGGTTAGAGAAGTTGGCATAGCCAATTATCACATACAAAAAAAATCTTACATTAACTATTAACCGATTGAAGAGTGCATTGAATGAAGGTGGTAAGATTCTAAAATCTATTTATGATCTCTCTCAATTTGTGAAAGAATTAGAAAGGGAAAAGTGTGAAGTGTAGCATGAGCTTAGATTAGTTGTTGGCATTTTTGGTCCTATACATGAAACAACTAATACTTTTGGTGCAAAGGTTAGCAACATAAACAATAAGTTGAAGTCCAATAGGGATGAGGTTGACAAGAGAACTGATAACTTAATGGAATTAAAGAGTTTGTTGGTTCCCAAACTAGAAATGTTTCAGCAAGATGTAAAGGAAGCTGAGAAGACTTTGGCATTTCTAGATGTGTGAACAATTGATGGACTTGAGGAATTAGCATTTTTGCTAAGTGGTTAGATTGCATCAATGGAGATTCTACTAAACAATTGGGACAGTGATCTAAAATTTTTGAAGGTTAATTTCAGTGATGTGTTTAGTAGGATGTAACTAGGTGTTACTACTCTTATATTAATACAACATTTTCACTTTTATTGTCATACCTTTGTCATTTTTGTCAAAGGGGGAGTGAATGTAATGATGTACTTAAGCTGAAATTTGGCTAAGTTCATGAAAAATGTAATTGTAATGGTTAAGGGGAGTAGTATACATGATTATAATTCCTAGGGGGAGATTTAATGCTATTGTGAATTAGTTTATTGCAATTCAATGTAATGTATTTTTCATTTTTGCAGTACATTAAACACTTAGGAAAATTTCTTGTTTATTTTTCTAGGTATTGCCATCAATGCCAAAGGGGGAGATTGTTGGCATTTTGTGAATATGATATGAGTGTTGATCATGATAATGTATTGTGGTGTTGTCATTTCTGGGAACATGATGTATTGGAGGAAAGAGATCAATTTTACCAATGATGTTGATGATCTAATTGAAGAAATGACTAAGTGTTCAGTCAACCAGATATAAGACAAAATGTAAGGAACAATCAACTAGATCTAGAGTTTGAGACCGAGTTAAGGTGTGAAATCATACATTTATTATATATAGAGGTATATACTATTGGAATAGTCCCAAAGGATAATTGAGAGGGGGGGGGGGTGAATCAGTTATCAGCTAATTAAATTCTTTCTTCTTATTAATTATAGAATAATATAAAGTGAATGTACATTCATATAACACAATAGATAACTCCATAATTTTGGTTATGGGGAAACCAAAAGGTAAAAACCATGGTTGGCATTAGTTGTTAGAGTAATCAGTTAGTTTACTTACTCTTTTTCTCTTAAGCTATCTCTTAGGTGCATATAATTAATACTTTATATTAATTATATTACGCAACCTAGCATTTCTATTTTAGGGTTTGTTCACCTTTATAGGCTGAACTTTGTAATGTTTTGTCATAACTTAGAGAATAATATAGTGACTCTTCTTTTGAGCATCTCTGAGTTCTGCTTTTTCATTTTTGTGCTTCTACTTTGTATCAGGTCATTTGCATGCAGGTGTATTCAGGTTCTGTGGATTTGCATGTTTCTCAAATCCTACATGGTATCAGAGCCACCCTGTCGCTGCCTGATCGAAGGTTTTTGAAGCCATGATTCGAAGATGACAGCCACAACTTCTCTGGGGTTTTTTCTATCACTTTGAAGGAGGCACCATTTTCTGGAGTCATTTGAGCAAAAACGGACTCTGCCATTGCGTTTAGAAGGCCTGGGAGAGTCGAAAAACATATAAAGTTTGACTATTTTGGCCTCTGTGACCACAGGGAAATTTTTTTGGCCTACCAGGGCTGTACGGACACGCAAAATGAGAAATTTTTTGAAAAACAAATTAAAAAAAAATCATTTTTTAATGATTTTCTACGTTTAAAAAAAATGCCTGCAGTGTTAAAAGATTCGTGCCACCCGCGCACCACCATAGGGCCTCCGCCGCCGGCTGCTGCACCGGTGCCCAGTCGCCGCCCAACCTCGGCTCGGCCGCCACCAGCCGACACCCAGTCACTGCCTGGCCTCCGCTCGGGCACCACCAGTGCCCCGCCTCCGCTCGGCCTTCACCTGGTCTCTGCCCAACACCGGTAGTGATGTCAGCTGACGGCCAAATGGCCGTCAATTTTAAGGTGGGCCCTGTGTTTTTCCAGGAAGCATGTTCTTTGAGGGTCTTGTTGTTTTTTTGCTCATAACTTGAGCAAATGGACTTGAAAATGCAAGTATCGTATATCGTCAGAAAGGTCTTTCTGAGACGGACGCAATGATGTTGGTTTGATTTCCTGATTCAGCCTTTTGAGTTCCTATTTTCAGCGTTGAAGTAGAGGCTTCATTTTTCCCTTCTACTTTGCATCCGGTGTTCAGGTTTTTCTCTAGTTTTCTTTGTGCTTTTAGTTATTGGTTCTTTGTTATACGGGGGTTAGAATCGTACATTATGGGGGGGGTGTTATTGCTTTCTATTATTTACTTTCAGAAATAGACCCTTCTACTTTCGTCTTATTCTTCTCTCAATGTCGGACCCCTCTGTGGCCTGGCTGACACCACATAACTATCACACATGGAAGCCACACATGACCAGACTCCTCATGTCATGAGGTTTATGGTCCTGCATGGATGCAGCTCAGCCAGTTCTTCAGAGGCCTTATGAGGTGCTTATGCACAGAAACAGGATGGATGAGGCAATGGGCCTCATTTCCATGAACATTTTAGATGGTTTGTTGTTCCACCTGGATGGTCTGACTACACCCAGGGATATGTGGGATAAGTTCTCCACCTTTTTTGGCACCACGGATCAGTTTAGGATTCTCCAGATAGATGCAGATTTCACCTCCTTGGCACCTGACTCATTCACCAGCATTGAGGACTTCCTGATGAAGTTCAAGTCCCTTCGATCTATTTTACAGGTTGCTGGAAAGACGAAGTCAGATGATGAGTGTATCTTCCTGATAC
>MU225996.1:221238-239321 GCA_018584345.1 Thuja plicata
CTCCTGAGCTTCGCTTAAGGGGGGGTGTTAGAGTAATCAGTTAGTTTACTTACTCTTTTTTGCTTAAGCTATCTCTTAGGTGCATATAATTAATACTTTATATTAATTATATTGCGCAACCTAGCATTTTTGTTTTAGGGTTTGTTCACCTTTATAGGCTGAACTTTGTAATGTTTTGTCATAACTTAGAGAATAATATAGTGACTCTTCTTTTGAGCATCTCCGAGTTCTACTTTTTCATTTTTGTGCTTCTAAATTGTATCAGGTCATTTGCATGCAGGTGTATTCGGGTTCTATGGATTTGCATGTTTCTGAAATCCTACATTAGTACCCACAAAGAACTATACTTGTTTATAATAATCCCTATTAGAAGATCTTTTCAACCTTGTTAGAAGTTGATCTTTACAATGTAATAAGTATAGTGACCTGGTTCAGCGTCAGGCCTTGTTAGGAGTCTTTTACAAGTAACCCTGTTAAGGGTGAGGACTCACTGTCCAAAAGCTCCCTGCTTAAATGGTGAAGGCTACAACCTTCTATAAAATAGATGTGCACTATATCTGATGATGAACTATTTAAGTAGACCTACTATCTTGATCAGTTCCAATGTATTGTATACTTCTACTCTTTCTTCACATAGATCTCTAATGAATGAAACTCTACTGATATTATGCTCTGTACTTTTTCTATCTCTTCTTATCATTCACGCTTTATGAATAAAAATGAACTCTTATATATATCTTTCTCAAGGTATGAGAGCATGAGACCTGTTAAGAAACTCTTCACAACATCCTTGTTGGCCAAACTAACCACACAATCAAGATTAAGACCGTGCAACTCAAAATGAACAAACGTGACACTTCACTGAGTCAGCTCCATCAAATTAACTCAAACAACATGCTCCAGATGAAACATGATTAGTGCTCTAACCAAACATGGTTAACTCATAGTTAAGCATTAATCCAAACATGCATATCCCAAAGATAGGCGCAACTCAAGACACACTATATTTACATCGGCTCTTATCAGATAACTCCAGAAACTATAACTGCCATAACTGATTAATCATAACTCCATTGAAATTGTATATCAGACTCAGTGTGCATGCACAAAGCAATTAGAACATGTATACACCATGGAAATAAACACACATAGTTTCAGAACATCTAACCTAAAAATTACATATAGAATACCTGCTGTATATTATATGTTGTCAACAATGACAAACATATAGTTAACTATTTGCATAAAGGAAAATCTCCAAAAATCTCCCCCTTTGGCATTGATGGCAACATATGATATTAAAAATGTCATTAGCACATGGTGTCCTCTTTCTTTTGACAATATTCTCAATATCCTCATCAAGGATTCCTATACACTGTTACGGCTCCTCTGACTGTGTGTTTTAAATTCCATGAATATATACTCCCCTAGAGTATATGGTTCCCCTTTCTACATACTCCCCCTTTGACATCAATGGAAAAGGGTGCCAAACATGATGAAGCATAGGTACTACTCCAGAAGTAGAGTAGTCAACCATCCATTAGTCATCAAGGATTGATGTACTCTCTGCAAGTTCTAATTAGACTTAGGAAAGAGAATCACTCCCAAATTCTCCCTGAGATACTCAAAAGTATCTTTTGATAAAGGCTTTGTGAAGATATCTACCAGCTATTCTTTAGTGCTTACATAGTCCAATCTTACTTCTTTGTCTGCAACTTTTTCTCTTAGAAAATGGTATTTGATCTCAATGTGTTTTGTCTTTGTGTGCATCATAGGGTTCTTTGACATATTGATAGTGATAGTGTTATCATAGTGAATAAAAATAGGATAGTCAATCTAAATACCAAAGTCTTTAACCATCTGCTTGATCCAAACCATTATTGAACAATTCAATGCTGCTTCAACATACTTAGCTTCTGCTGTTGACTGAGAGATACAATTCTGCTTCTTTCTAGTCCAAGAAACCAATCTATCTCCAAGAATATTGCTCCTTCTGAGGTACTCTTTCTATCATCAATACAACCTGCCCAATCTGCATCAGTATACACATGAAGTTGTACATTCTCTAATTTAGGATACCATAAACCACAGTCTATAGTTCCATTTAGATATCTAAATATCCTCTTTATTTCCATTAGGTGATTCTATTTTGGTTCAGCTACAAATCTACCAACAATGCCAACTGCATTAGAAATATCTAGTATGGATTGAGTAAGATATATAAGTTTTCCAATCATAGACTTGTATAGTGTCTTGTCAACTACTATGAAATCATCATCTTTAGAAAGTTTGCTTCCAGTTATCATGGGGGTGCATACTGGTTTGCAATCTTCCATCTTGAAAGTCTTAAATATCTCCTTTACATATTTAGACTGATTTATGAATATTCCTTTGTCTGTTTTTTTTACATTCAATCCCAAAAAAATATTTGATAGGACCAATCATGCTCATTTCAAACTCATTCTACATCTCTTTGGAAAATACTATACTAAGCTTGTCATCACCTTGAAATATAATGTCATGAACAAAGATGGAAACAAGCAGTAGTCCATCAAGTGTCTCTCTTATGAACAAGTTGCAATCTGTTGCTCCCTTTTTGAATCCAATCTTGGTTAAGTAACCATCAAGTCTCTCATACAAAGCTCTTGGGGCCTGTTTAAGTCCATAGAGTGCTTTCTTCAATCTGCATACCATGTCAGGTCTTCCTGATAGATTAAATCCTTCAGGCTGTTCTATGTAGACTTCTTTCAAGTCACCGTTCAGAAAAGATGACTTAACATCCATTTGATATACTTTAAAGTCTTTGAATGTTGCATAGGCAAGAAACAACTTAATAGCTTCCAGTCTACTCACAGGGGTAAATTTATTAGTGTAGTCTATTGCTTCTCTCTACACATATCCTTTACATACTAGTCTTTCTTTTTTTCTTATCACTATACCTTCTTCATTCATTTTATTCCTGAATACCCATTTTGTTCCAATCACATTTTTGTCACAAGGTCTAGGAACCAGTTCCGATGTATCATTCTTGATTATTTGATCTAATTCTTCTTCCATTTCTTTCTACTAGTCTGAATTATTACAAGCATCTTCAAGACTTAAGGGTTCAATCTGTGAGAGTTAGCATACCTCTTCATCCACTGTTAAACCTTTTTCTTTAGATCTGGTCAAAACACTACTACTTTGATCTCCAATGATATCATCTTTTGAATGGTATCTAGATGTGAATTTTGGAACTTTAGGTGTGACATCCTCCTCTATATTATGTGATTCTTCTTTGCTTGATTCAAGTTCATTGCATGATACATCAATACAATCAAACATTTCTTCAATAACTATTTCTTTATTGCTAGGCCTGGATTCATCTTCAATCATAGGTGCATATTCATAATACCTTTCCTAAATCATAAATTTCTCATCAATCTTTACATGAGTACTTTCAATTATCTTCTTTATTCCTAGATTAAAACATCTATAGGATTTTATTTTAGTAGAGTAACCAAGGAAAATAATTTCACCACTTCTAGCATCAAACTTACCAGCACCATCATCTCTCTTGATGTAGCATTTGCTTCCAAAGATTCTTAAGTATTTCACTGTAGGTACATTACCAAACCAAAGTTCATAAGGAGTCTTATATGTGCCTGGCCTTATTTGAATTCTATTGATAGTATAGACTGCTATATTGATTGCATCTCTCCAATAGGTGTGCACAAATTTTCCTTCAATCATGATAGTGTGCACTATGTCCAGTATAATCCTATTTCTTCTTTCAGAAATCCCATTCTGTTGAGGGGTCCTAGGAGCACTCAAATATCTTTTGATCCCATGTTCTTCGCAATACTCATAGAACTGGTCAGAGGTGAATTCTCCTCCTCTATATGATCTCAGACACTTTAGTTTTAATCTAGATTCATTTTCAAATTTATCTTTGAATATTTTGAACTTCTCAAAGGCTTCTGACTTCTCTATTAAGAACGCAACCCACATCATTCTTTAAAAATCATCAACAAACAAAATGAAATACCTTTATCCATAGTATGATCTTGTTTGAGTAGGGCCACATAAATCTGTATGCACTAGATCCAATTTGTTTTCAATTGAGTTTTTCTTGCTTCTGAATGAGCTTCTTACATGCTTTCCCATCACACACTCCCTGCACATAGTGTCAACTGGTCTTGCAATACTAGGAAGGTCTCTTACTACCTTTACATTGCTTATCTTTAAAATGTTGTCAAAGTTGATATGACAAAGTCTTTTGTGCCATAACCAACTGTCATCCACTTTAGCAACAAAACAAATTACATCTGAATTGAGCTGAAAAACATTACCTTTAGTCTTAGATCCTGATGCAATCATGTCTCCTTCTTTGTTGTTAATGGTTCATTTGTTGTTTTTGAATTCCAACTGATATCCTTTGTCAAGCAACTACCCAACACTCAGTAGATTATGATGAAGACCATCAACATAAAGAACATCATTTGTCTTGTTCTTTCCATCTAAGGTAATAGAACCTCTACCTATGATAGGTTTAGGAGTGTTATCTCCAAATCTAACCAAACCACATTTGTACTTTTCTAGATGTACAAATATGTCTTTGGCTCTTGTCATGTGGTGAGAACATCCACTGTCTATGATCCAGTCAGTTCTGATGTCTACTTTTGAAATTAAGGCTAACTCTTGAGCTTCCTTTTCATCTGCAATTCCCATTTCCTCAGGCAACTTTTCCATGTCTTTGAGGGCAAAAAACCCAATTTCATCTTCCCCTAAATCATCATCAATTACACCTTCAGCATGATAGCATTCTTTTCTTTATTTAGGTTTATAGTCAGATCTCAACTTCTTTACTCTTGTAGGACACTTGGATGCAAAGTGGCCAATCTTGTTGCATGAAAAACATTTGAATGGAAACTATCCTTCATACTTTCCTTTGCCTTTCCTTTCCTTCTTAGAAATCATGTAAATTATTTCTTCTAGTTCTTCATCAAATTCTTCTTCATTATTGCTGGAGATTTTCTTACCATCAATTGATGCTTTGAAGGCTGTTTCACTTTTGGGTTCAGTCTTCAATCTAGATATCTCAAATGCAGATATTTTGCTAATCAAAGTCTCTCTCTTGAAGTCCTTTGAAAATTTCATAGTCTCATCTAAGATATTGATCTTTCTCTCATAATCTACTATCAATGTAGTCATCAGCTTGTCCATTATGTCTTCTTCTGAAATTTCTCCACCATTGTTTCTGATTCCAAAAACTGCTTCATTAATCCTCTAATTGTAAGTTCTACTGTTCTCTTCAGGTAGCATCTCAATATTGTTGTATTTATTTTTCCATGTCTTTCTGTGTGTATTCTTAGCTTGGATATCCCCTTCAAACATATCTTCTAAATACTTCCATATAGTGTAGGCTCTGTCTACTTTCTTGATCTCAGAGAATTCACTATCTGATAAAACACTTATAAGGGCTTCTTTAGCAATAGCATTGGTGGTGAATACTTCCTTTTGTTTACTAGTAGCATCATATTTTTCAAGGTCTTTCAAAGAGGGAATAACAAATTCTTGTGTGGCTATCTCAAAAATCTCAAAACCAACACACTGTAGATGTGTTATCATTTTTTTTTTCAATCTAGATAATTCTCTCCATCAAACTTAGGACTCTCTTTTCTGAAGTATGCCATCTAATCTACCTTAAGCTATTAGGATTTCTCTCGAAGGCACTTGGCTCTGATACCAATTGGTGGAATAGTCCCAAAGGATAACTGAGAGGGGGGGGGGGTGAATCAGTTATTAGCTAATTAATTTTTTTTTTTTATTAATTATAGAATAATATAAACTGAATGTACATTCAGATAACACAATAGAGAACTCCACAATTTTGGTTACAGGGAAACCAAAAGGTAAAAACCCTGGTGGGAATTAGTACCCACAAAGAACTATACTTGTTTATAATAATCCCTGTTAGAAGATATTTTCAACCTTGTTAGAAGCTGATCTTTACAATGCAATAAGTATAGTGACCTGGTTAAGGGTCGGACCTTGTTAGGAGTCTTTTACAAGTAACCCTATTAAGGGTGAGGACTAACTGTCCAAAATCTCATTTCTTAAATGGTGAAGGCTATAACCTTCTGTAAAATAGATATGCACTATATTTGATGATGAACTGTTTAAGTAGACCTGCTGTCTTGATCAGTTCCAATGTATTGTATACTTCTACTCTTTCTTCACATAGATCTTTGATGAATGAAACTCTACTGATATTCTTCTCTATACTTTTTCTATCTCTTATTATCATTCACACTTTATGAATACAAATGAACTCTTATATATATCTTTCTCAAGGTATGAAATCATGGGACTTGTTTAGAAACTCTTCACAACATCCTTGTCAGCCAAACTAACCGCACAATCAAGATTAAGACCACGCAAATCAAACTGAACAGACACGATGCTTCACTGAGTCAGCTCCACCAAATTAACTCAAACAACACACTCCAGAAAAAACATGATTAGCACTCTTAACCAAACATGGTTAACTCATAGTTAAGCATTAATCCAAACATGCATATCCCAAAGATAGGCGCAACTCAAGACACACTGCATTTATGTCGGCTCTTATCAGATAACTCCAGAAACTGTAACTGCCATAACTAATTAATCATAACTCCACTGACACTTCATATTAGACTTGGAATGCATGCACAAAGCATCTAGAACATGTATACACCATGGAAATAAACACACATAGTTTCAGAACATCTGTACTAAAAATTGCATATAGAATACCTACTGTATATTATATGTTGTCAATAATGACAAACATACAATTAACTATTTTCATAAAGGAAAATATCCAACATATACATCTATATCTATGATCACATCAGTTATTTTGAAGAGCTATGCAAGTTATTAAGGATTCAAGCAATAGCGACAGGAAGAACCAGAGACAAACAAAAAAAGTTTGGTTAGATCGGTTTCCTAGTCTATTTAATGTTTGAAAATGATTGTTTGCAACCCAATTAATGTTGTGTGGAATTTAATGAGTTGACCAATGTTCTTTTGCATGATCAAATTTAACTTTTATGTTGGTGGGTAAAAAATTTAGGGAAAAGGCCAACTGTGATAAAGTTGTTATAAAAGAAGGATGAATTTGTGAATTAGGGTTGTATGTAGAGATGTTTTAGATGAAGTGATAATGGATTGTGATTGTGTGAATTTGTTGAATGATAAATGAGGTGATGTGATCATAATTGAAGTGGATCTTTCAGACATGAATGTCATAATCAAATCAACCACTCTTGGGTATATCTCAAGGAAAGCCCTAACATGTTTACAAGTAGAAATTCTTTAACTAGATCACTCTTAACATGGTGAGAAAGATTTTTAACATGATCTGAAGTGTAAATTCTATAACCAAGTGACTCTTATAAGGAGTTTGAAATCTCTTAATAAAGTAGTCTTTAACATGACTTGTATTAGCTTTTAACATGGCTAAAATATTCTTAACCGGGCATACCCATAACGAGGTGTTTGTAATTTCTCTTAACGAGGAAGATTTATTTGGTGCACTAGTGAAATGTTTGGATACCATTACAAACATAGTTTTCTCCATCTGAAAAGGGTTTCCATGGGAAAAATCTTGAGTCTTGTGTTTTCTTTGTGTGAATGGTTTATGAGCTAAGTTTATATATTGTATTTACTTTTGCATGATGGATCTTGTGGAAGACATTTAAGATTTGTTTTAGATTAGTGGGCACACTGATTCACCTCCCCCTCTCATTTATTTTGAATTATAATAGTTCATACATTCATTCTTGTATTTACATGTTAAAAACAATAAAAATAATTTTTTTTCTTTCCATGCATTTTCTTTAGATTAGTTCTGTTTATGCTTTGCTTCATTGCATTATCTTTTTTCATTACAATATGTCTGATTTCCTTCTTCAAAGTTTTACCACCTTTAATGATCCATTTAGTAGAGAATAATTTGGTATGATGGATGAAGTTCTTGATTAATTCATCTCTACTAAGGCTTCCTTTATACCTTCTAAACTATCCTTTTGCCAAATTTGATTAATGTGATAGAAGGATTTAGGGTGTACAATAATTCTATTTATGAGCATCTCCATGATTCCTCTTCCCAATATTTTCTCTCTCATAAGGACATATTTATGCAAGAACATACTCCTCTCAATGATATTCCTCTTTGGGATGAACCATTAGAGAATGATGTTGACTATTCTTTTGATATGTATCTCCCCCATGAGAGTACCTTTGTGCAAGAGGATGATTTGGTAGTGGAAGAAGGTGATATGATTTAAAAATACCTTAGTGAAATTTCTCTTCCTATCTATTTCAATAAAATTTTGATGCAGGAACATCCTTGGGTCATTGGAAAAATCTTGCATCACCCAAAAATATTTCCTTTCAATTTTGTTCTTGTTTTCTAGTTTTCTATTTTTTGTGTGGCATTCCTTGGTTTTAGATCACTTGATATTGCAAACCTCAGGATTGGTTTTGGACATCATGTTTTACTCATGTCTAGCTTCACACCTCATTTGGATACTTCTTTGTTAAGATATTAAATATTCATCATCAGTTTTATGTGTTCTTCATGTTCGAACGATTAGATGGAGTTTTCCGGTCTTGCGTAGTATTTTCTTGATTGGCGAAGCTTTGTGGTTCATATTATGATGTTATTGGATATTTTTCCAATGTATCTCTTGGATCACACATAATTTATACATCTTGGCAATGAGATCTTATGATTTGGGTCCTAACCTATATTTATGTATTATGTTTTCTTTATCTTTGAAAATATAATTGATCTGGATGACATATGTGATGTGAAGGTTCTATATAATGAGGATTTTGGTCTATGTTTGGTAGTGAATTAAGTGGTGGTTCTAGGAAGACAACCTTGGAGGCTATAATTAGGTCTTTGATTGAGTTTCTGTTATAATCAGGCATGTATGCCAAAAGTTTGTAATCTGCATGTTGTAGGCCAATGTGATGTAAATATTTGATTATGAGATAATGCGAAGATTTTTTGTAGCATCTTTATTGTCTTTTCTTGTTCCTAAGTTGGTTGTTTTTGATGTGTTGAATCTTTCTACATGGTTAGAACATATCCATTGGGGAAAATCCTGCCATTTTTGTGTCAACTTTCCTCTAGAGATGAAGCATTAATGAGTGATGTTTTTCCCTCTCCTAAAGATTTTCATGAAAATACCTTACAAGTAGAGGATGATAGCCTTGATGCTCTCTCTTTTCCAAATGAATATTTTGAGGAAAAAGAACAATATCAAGTCAATACCATTAAAAATAACCCTAAAAAAAGTCAATGATTATTGTAAAAGGTGCTACACAACCTGATTATCATTCATTACCATACACATATAATGACAATCTTCAACATGAAAATATCCTTGATGTATTTCCTTCTACAAGTCCAACCTCAGCACATCAGTATCCTAATAAAATCAAATATATTCAAAATCCACCTCCCTCTTTAATTATTTCTCCAATACAAACAAGAAAACCATCAACTCATGAAGATGATGATTGGGGAACTTTAGATTTCACACCAACAGTTCGTAACAAGGATTAAATCCCTGAATTTGAGAACCAAACACCTTATTTTGACACAAGTATGGATATTGATTGGGAATCTTTGAATTTACACCCAATTACACCTAAAAGAGACCCTTATCTTGATTATGGACATGGTATAGAATGTGTGCAAGAAAGCATTGAAACCCATGAGAAATTTACATCACATTTTCCCAAAGAAACTCTAAGTTTCTAACCTTCCCATTTGTCCAAACAATCTATACATTATTCTCCTATTTTCTCATTCAACTAGTGAATAATTTGTTTGAGATTTTTATTTCCAAATTACATACTCTTCCTTTTAAAAAATGATAAAATAGAAAACATAAACAAGACAATTCTTCCATTTGTATGTATCATGAAATTCATGACCATAAGACTAATGAATGTTCTGATTTGAAGTCTAAAATTCATGAGTTCATGGATTGTAGCATGATTCAAATGACGTGTAAAAATGAATGGAAAATTTTTCACAATCATTCTAAATAACATCTAATTTCATGTTATGTTGGTCCTCACTATGTGACATTGCTAGCCTATCCTTTGAGGGCTCATTTTCATTTATGGTGATACAATTTTAGGTGCAATCATACTTTGTGAGAAACATAATAGTTCTTATTCCTTGTCTCCACACTTGGGGATAAATGGTTCTATTTAATTCTTAGGACCCATTTTCTCCCTTGGTTGAGTTTTTTCTTTTATAACATGATATCCTTGCATAGGATTGATTATTTATGTAAGGATATTGTCTTTTTCATTATATTTACTTCCTGAGTTTACAACTTTTTCTGTGTTTGAAATTTCATGTCTATTATAAATAAACTTTCACTTAGGGAGCATAATGTATTTTCCTTTGTCAAGTATCCCCTTACCTATCAATGGGGAAGGTGTGTATACTTAATCCTCCTTCCTGATTTTTCTCTTCCTTTTAAAATTATCCAATATCCCTTTGTGGATTTTCTTCTTTTATAATGTGATGTTATTTCTTGTGTGGATTTGTTTTTTTACATAAGGATCTTCTCTTTTTTCAGGAGATTTACATTCTGAGTTGCAACCTTATGCTTTCTTGAAAGTGCATGTCTGTTATAAAAAAATCTATCACTTAGGGTATATAATGGGTTATCTTTTTACTTTCCTTCACCCTTGGGGGGGAAGGTTTCATTTCTCAATCTTTTGTTCCTTTCTAAGGATCCAATTTATCTTGGTTATTTGGTATTTTTTTATCACATGATATCCTTTCTTGCATGAAGAATTCTTGTTTACATAAGGATATTATCTTTTTAGTTGATTTACATCCCAAGTTACAAGTTTTTCCTTCCTTGCAAAGCACATGTCTATCCTAAACAAATACCCTTACTTGGGGCCTTAAAGTGCATAATCCTTCATCAATAATACCTTTTTCACCTACTTGTGAGGGGGATAAATAGGTGCATTATTTTTCTCCTTCCCCTCTTTTTATTGAAGATGATGTCCTTGTTCAAGAAATCCTCTTGAAGGTAGATATCTTGCACCAAAGATATCTTCCTTTCAAGGGCATCTTCCCAATTTGGGATATCCTATCATGATTATCTATTTCCTTATCTAATAAGGGTTTTCACTCTTTACTAAGGTAACTAGAAGACATTGTTCGCTAAGGATATCTTCTTGTTGTTGGAAGTAGGTATCTTTGTTCTATCTTCCTTATGATGGCTTCATAGTTCTATGTCTCCATCATAAGGAGGGGGTCATACACATAGCCTCCTTTGTACATTATGCACAATTATCTATCCTTTGACTGATCACTTTTAATTAGTCCTTAGACTGACCACTCTTATTGATCCTTTGACTAATCACTCTTGATCATTATGCATAATTATCTATCCTTTGACTGATACTTTTGGTCCTTAGACTAGCCACTTTCCATAGATTTGGTGGTAGTCTAAATTTTGAGAATTTAGAAGTCCCAATACATTATCAAGAAGCAAGTTTCTCCATACTAAAAAAATCAAAGGAAGGAAGTTTTATGACACAAATAAATAGAACTAACTAATTGAAGCCTTCAAAAAATGTTGGAATTTCAACCTGCTACAAAGATGATGCCGATAGAGGCTGAAGATGGTTGCATTTTAAAAATCTCAAAATGACCCATTTTAGGAAATCAACTTTCCTATCTCCCGTAGAATTATTATCTTTTCACGAGGTGTTTTGGATTTTCGACCAAAGCCAAATCTGAAAGTTAGGTAGTTATTTTTTAGTTATTTTATTGTCTTTTCAAAATAATTTGTAATAAGGATTGTGTCTTTTCACCCTAAAGAGGTGGAAAACCACTCAAAAACACACACACACACACAATATATATATATATATATATATATATATATAAAATGTAAAATGTAACGAGACAAGACAATACAATATAATTAAATTTCACATATTTGGATAGTTTTGGATCAACAACTATAACATGGACCTGTATGTACTATTTTTTAAAAATCAATAAAAATAAGTATTTTTTCTTTCACATCTGTAATAGTTTCATTACCATTGTACAATTCATCCATTGGATAAATCAATACAACTTCTTCAAAGTAACAGTTTGATGTGCATACTTCCTAATCCAGTTAATAGTGTTTATTATCAATTGGTTTTTCTCATTTTGCATGGTTAAATTCTGTTGATTGAGGCCCCAGTCAATTGGTCTATCACTTGAGAAGTAATACCTAGTTGAAATATATCTGAACTTGTTTTAGGTTGTGTGTGCATTCCATAACACCTTTGAAGTGATAAGTTTTGTTTGCAAAACTATCTCTGAGGTTGAACATAAGATTGGAATAATATTGACTCTATTGCCCATAGTTGAATAAAGCACTGATATTTCTTGTTTATTGAATTATGCTCATAAAGTTTCATTGTTTAAAGTTTTGAAATACTATATTCATTTTTTATCTTAAATCCATCAAACATTCTTTAAATTCTTGCAAGATTACATTTGAATATTTTAATAATACATTGCTCTTAGTTTTGGGATCTCAATAGTACTTTTCCATACTTTGAAAGAAAGAAGTTTGAATCATAAATTATCTACTCTAAAAAGCCCTTAAAGACTTAGAAGATAAGTTTAGGGTATAGGCCTACCAACCTTGGTTCTGTAGAGCCAAAATTGCAGAAGGTTTATATTTGGAATAAGTTGAAACCTTATTTGTTGGAAAATCACTTGGTTTTCTCATCATTGGATAGGCAAAATACATAGGAAATCCAATCTGTTGATTTGAGCACCAACAAGATTCACATGGAGATAATGCATTTCCACAAGAATGACCCCAAATCCACCTTGTGCACAACCAAAGTTTCCACTAAGCACAAAACATTTTTCAAGTTGCCTCATACGTAGAAACAAGTCACTTTGAGTGTAAAAACAAGCCGCCCTGTGCCAAATATTTGAAGGTGGAATTGACTGGCACTTCATAGCCCGCTAGAATATAAATTCTTCTTTCCCCCCTCTCTCTCTTGAGATGAGTGAAAAAATAATAACACAACTTGATAGCCTTTCCTTCTCCCTATTTTCTTCTCTCATGGATCACCTAGCACTATTCGTCTTGCTATTCCATTGGATTCATGATCTCTATCTCTTCTTTCCATGTTCTCCTAGCTATGCTAGTGGATTTGATCATGAAGTCTATTCACCTTTGGTGATGCCCTTGTCCTTTCTATGTGACCACTTAGAATTATATAATGGGTTTCCTAGCATGATATGAGAATTTGAGACATTTGGTCATCTAGGGCTCTTCAACTAGTTGACTTGGATCTTTAGTAAGCTTTAGGATTTTTTCTTTGATTTTTTGTGTCTTATGCATGGATGTATGAGTTGAGACCATTTTTGGGGGGGATTTTGTCCTTAAACTTAGTAATATCCTCTCTCTCTCTCTCTCTCTCTCTCTCTCTCTCTCTCTCTCTCTCTCTCTCTCTCATCCTTCCTTTACCATGAGCATGAGGCTTTCTCATACTCCTGCTAAAGTGGGGGATAAATGTACCATCCTAAAAAGTAAGGACTTGATTAGTGTATAATTTAAGGACCAATTAGCACTAATTTTAGTTTATTTACTATAATAGGACCTTATGTGGACACTTAAATTCAAATTTGGGTCCTCTTTCTCATCCCTTTCAACTCTATCTTTCTTAAAATTGAGGTTGGACCTTATATCTAGGTGTGCTCCTCTATTTTTCCAATCACATAATTTATTTCATCACCTAGGCCCTATGTCATTATAAGTGGTCTTTTTAGCCTTTTTCAAATTCCAAAACATTATGCACCCAGGTACAAAATATTTGGGACATTTTGCACCCCCAAAAATGGTCCAAATTGCTAGGAGGGGCCCTATATAGATTTTTGAGGTGGGATTCAGATATGTGGCTAACTTGGGTAAGGTTAAACCCTTGAAATATAGTGTTATAGTATATAAAATCCCTAATTCTCCTCATTTTTCAATCAATAATGATATTCAAGAAATCAACCCAAGAATGTTGTGCAAGAAAATGAGCAACCGAGAAATTGATCAAATAATAAAGTTCATCAAACAATTAAACAAAACTCAAGTTCAAAGGATCTACACCAAAATCCAAGATCCATCAAAGCCTTAGCATCAATTCTTCCTCTCTCAATAATTCAAGGTTATCTTCTCTATAGATCTATTTTCTTTCCCCATTGGTGGTCAAGTAAAGGAGTTTCTATCAAAAGGAGGAGCTATTAACCTTCCTATCTTCTCTTTCTTCTCATTTCAACATTGGTGAATTTTAACATCCATCACACAAGGTTTTTTCTTTTCATGATTTTCCTTTGGTTTTTATGTTGATTCAAAGCTATTTCATAATAATACTTGGTCACAGTCAAAGGGGGTCCACATTGCAAAGGTATGAACTACTCTATTTTTTAGATTTGATCACTACTCTATGTCTGCATACTTTACTCTTTCATTACATTTCAAGGTTTATTCCTAAATAGGGGTTTGACAATGGAAAACCCCTATATCCAACCTTTTCCCCTATTTTTATGTGTGTACGTATAGGTCAAGAAGTTGCATTTTTAGATTCAGGCTTCATAGACCCTGACATAGATCTCTGCCAAATTTTAGACAAAAGTGCAGGGTACATGATGCCTCAACTATTCTGCACTTGGGTACAAAATGTTCTAGCCATTCTACACCCTCATCACATCAGTGAAATTTTCAAGGACAGCAGGTTACAACTCCAGGATCTTAGATCTGTAGTTACAGTTTTCTAAGGGACAATGATAGTCTGAAGCTCTATCCTTCTCATTTCACTTTCAGGTACACACATTCCATTTCTATACCCTCTTGAGCATCTTTCATTTCTAGATTTAGTCATTTTAATCACTTTTTATCTCTCTTTCATTCATCTTCTTTGTCAATTTTAAGAAAAAAAAGAATATATGCCCCTAAGATCCAAATTCGGTATTAGTATAAATTCATCTCTTCTTATGGTGTTGATATGATTTGACATGAGGAGGCTTCATATTCTAATGTACCCTACAAAATTAGGGAGAAATTAGATCCTATTAGGTGATCCCTATTTTCTATTGTACAATTTGTCAATGAGGTCACTTTTAATTTTTGGGGCTCATCTTTAGTTAGGTAGGTTAAGAGGGATATTAATATAAAGAATATTTTTATTTAAAAAGGTTATAATCTATTAATTATATTTTTATATTATATTTTACATTATTATATAGGGTCATTTCAATTACTTTTTCTAGTACACAATTTTAAATGATTTAGTATCCCCTTTGAAGCAAATTCTTAATTGATCATGAGAAAAAAATTCTATTAATTATTTATGAATTTTTCAAATATTTAATTTATTGTATTTTGTATTCTTTCAATATAAAACAAATCATTTATATTTTGAATGTATGGAAATGGAAATAACCCAAGTTATTTTCATGGTAACTACTTAATCCTTATGTTCTAAAAGTTTAACCTCTCATTAACACTAAGTAAACCTCTTTCCATCTAATCTTTATGTAGAGTATTTACACCTATATCTATTTTCTATTTTGATTTAAAACCCTCCTTTCCTTTTTGTACAATCCCTATAGGAGTTTATGAAACAACTGCATAAGCCAAGAATCATCTGCAAGAAAAACACCTATCACACAAAATAAATCAAACAAAAATAGTATGATCTATAAAAACTCTAGAATTCTGTATTGATTGCCCAAATAATGAATTGGGATACACATACAATGAATGAATGAATTTCTTTATAGAAAATAAGAGTTGTCGTAAAAATAAATTTAGGAGAACTAAAGCAATGCAAAATAAGAGATAAATTAAGCTCAACTATAACTAAACTAAAGGTAGAAAATCAAATTGAAGTTCAAATAAAGCACCTAAGTTTAGCTTAAGTCAAAATGTAATTAAATGACCCAATTAATTAATAATTAGATAAAATATCCTAATTACTCTTACACCCCACCTTAAGATAAACTTAGGGAGAAACTAAAAGCTAATGATGAATGTAAAAAGATAGCATGAATACGTCCCAGCTGTTAGCACTGTGTTGAAAAAATTTGAATTTCTTGGTCTTTTGCTTTTCCTGGGCTTTCTTGTTTCAAAATCTTATTCTTAGCTGCTCAAAAGAAGTCAATCCCTTTTTGAAATCATGTTTTACCTTTAATCGCTCTGTCACGTCGCTTTTTCCTTATGTCTTTAAGTTGCGCGGGTGCGCGACGAGCTATTTTGAAAAAGAATCGCGCAATCGTGATGACCTCATGTCTAGTTTTGATCTGACCGCAAGTGGGTGATGAGTTGTTTTGAAATGCAAATCGCGCAGTCGTGATGTCTTACAAAGGTCGAGCTATAGGTCCGCGAGCCAGCGACGGGTTAAAATTGTGCTAGTCGTGCAGTCGCTGTTAAGTTATTCTATTTATCTCATGCTCCGCAACTGAGCGAGTCATGTCTAAAATGAAATAGTCGCACACCCACTCGCTGTTTTATGTTAATGTCTTTAAGTTGCGCGAGTGCACGATGAGGTCATGTCTTGTAGATGTTGCCCACTCGCCTAGCAACTAACTTGGTTGTATTTTGTAGTGCGAGTGCGCGATGAAGGTATAAATCACCGATATGAAGATGCATCACACAGTCGCACAGGCATTTCTCAAAGTTCTTAAAGGTCTGCGACCGAGAGACTAAAGAGACTGTTCAATGCCTCGCTCACTCGCTGATGTTTTGAGGCGATCAGAGCTCAGCTCACGAGTATGCGATGAGCAAAGAAGGAAGGACATCGCTTAATCGCTAGTCAATGAAGATGATCAGAAAATATCTCGTGAGTGGGCGACTAAGAAAAAAATGAAGCAGTCGCGCACTCGCAGTATGTAATGAAGTGAAATTTCTGAGCCCGCGGGTGTGTGACGAGTTAAAGAACTGATGCCATCACTCACTCGCACATAAGATAAAAGCTGGAGTAAAAGGATAGCGAGTGTGCGACTAGACAAAGTATGCAGTAAAGGAATGAATGTTGCTCAGTCGCCCAAATCAAAAAGTGCATTCTGAACAGCCAGCGAGTGTGCGATAATGAAATAACTGAAAGAAAAGATGCGCAGTCGCTCAGTCGCCAAGATTCAGGTGACATGAAATGTTAGCTCGCGAGCATGCGATGAGTAAAAATTAAAAGCCTCGCTCACTCGCATGAACCCAAAAGCCAAAGCATGAAAGACATCGAGTATGCGATAGACTTAAGATGAAGTCAAGAGCTAGGTCATCGCTCACTCACAGAAGATGAAAAGTTGAATGAGGATGGATTGCGAGTATGCGACCGGCTGAATGAAAGGGATGCGTCACTCACTCGCAAGGGTATTTCTAAAAGTGAATAAAGTACAAATTACTGGCAAGTTTCAGGCTGACAAGTGCCAGATGGAAAAAAGTGTACACTCTCTCTTCCAACTAGGATCAAATAGTGCAAGTTGATCGCAGCATTAATGATAGAATGAAATCTTTGTGACAGTTCAAGTGCAGGAATTCGGCTTTCAAGTTGACAAGACACAGTCCTTAAATGGCTATAAGTGTAAATGATTGAGTTGGATTCTGTACAACTCTCATTTCTGCATTCTGAGTTTTTCGGTGAAGAGTAAGAAGATTGTTGATTTGGAACTTTGTTTTTGAGACAGTAAAATTAAAAAGGGAAGGATGAGTCAAGCAATTGTTCCTACTACCTCACAGGGGTCTGGAAAGAAGAAGGAAGTCACACCAAAGAAGTATACTGAAGAATTTGTTGAATTGTTGTCTGGGACTCTGAATACCAACAGCGTAGATTGGGAAGAATGGAGCGACAAATGGTCTCGATGCAGAAATACGGTAACCCCAGACTACTCTGGCAGTACTTTATTTCATTATTTTTGGAATAATAGGGTTAAGCCAGTCCCAATTTGCAATCCATGGGATTTGAATATGGCTAAGTTAATTGTGCCTGACGTCTATGTT
>MU225997.1:8806-20596 GCA_018584345.1 Thuja plicata
TGCATTTTACTATTAAATCTGCTAAGTTTCATGTTTTGAACGGCTTATATATATATATATATATATATATATATATATATATATATATATCTGAATTCATAATTATAGTCGTTGGCCCCTTTTCATTGTTTAAATATTCATTTTAAAATTACTTTGTGACCTTGGCAGGGAATATCCTATCTTATTTGGCGCCTTCAAAAATGCCTTAGTCACGGGCTCATGAGAAAAAGGAATATGCTCTTATCGTTGAGCGACTTAATACAAGCCGTTGATCTCGTCTAAATCTCCCTTTGATCCAATGATAGTCGCTAAGTCTCTTGACAAATTGTGGGTTAATGAAATCTTCTTGTGACTTCGAGATCATTCAGTCGCGTAATCTCGTGATCAAACTCAAAGTTATTATTAGGGTTACTTTTCTCCTTCAGTTGCGTGATCGCCAGATGATATCGGGGTTAAGTTGAAAATTTAGCGATTAAGTCATGGCCGTTGATACAGATTCAATCCTGTGGAAGTCACGTTATCTCCTGATCAACATGAAATATTCGATATCATTTAGAGACTCAGTGATATCCGTTGATTTTAATCTAGGCTTGTTTAAATCTGACAATAGTCACGTTATCTCCAAATATAACCCAGAGTTAGTAGAAGATTCGGAGATCTCACGACTTAGTGTATTTCTAACCTACGGATGTAACTCGAGTTCAGAGCTGAGTTGAGTCAGGCTTCTTTCAATCGTGATGTCTCTGAATGTAACCAAAGTTAAGGAAAATGATTGGAGATCATGAGACTGCTTAGTCGACAAATATCCAGAGCAAATCGTGGTCAAAGCAGTTGCGGTAAAGTTAAAATTGTGGTGGATTCTAGCCATTGATCATGATCGGATCCAGTGGTAGTCTTAAAGTCTCATGATGGCAACTGAATATTCCATATTATCCAGTGACTCAGAGACAAAGAATAACTTAAGACACATGTTCAAAATGCGTTATATAGTCGCGTGGTCTCTAAATAATATCTGGCGACTTGGAGATGATGGTCGTGTTATCTCATGATAAATTAGGGTTTTCACTAAGAATTAGGAGACTTGGCGTAAACCGTTCGATGCAAATCAAGAAGATCTATGGTAGTCGGGTGATCGTCAGCAAAAGTTTGGAAAGTCAAGATCATTCAACAACTAAGAGATAAGGGTGTAGTCGCCAAGTCTCTGAATGGAAACTAAGGGTTTAAAAGGAGTTGTTAAAAGCTTCAGTCACCGAGTCTCAGAATGAAACCATGGTTAGGGGAATTTTTCAGCAATAAGGAGACTATGCATTCACAAGGTCGCTGGAAAGAGAACTAGAGTTTAATGAAAAGACCGGGCAAGTTAGAAGATCAACGATGCATTTCACATCTGATCTACGATCAACGTTCAATCGCGATGAAAAGATGTACGATGGTTACCCACTAAGGCAATGCGAGATTGTGCCACGTGTCTTAGACAATGAAAAGGACAAAAGCCTGAGTGGCATTAGATGACTTGGATTTTATTTGTCTTTACATTTTTTATATTATTATTTCATCGACTAAGGGTTTTGATTAATATTTGATACGTCGACATTGTCTGCATGTAGGGTTTCACAGGTAATAAAATGAAAATGAAGCGATCTGGATTGAAAGATGAAATATCTAAAGATATGCAGACGACCATTAATCTACCTTGCAGGAGTTAAAGAGATATTAGAGATTCTTAATGAATTATTAACGAACTATTTGATTATACTATCTCTTTGGTCAATAATTGTTTCTGAAGGATGATAAATCATTCTTAATTGTAATTGTGGCCGTTCAGTTGTTGATCATAGGGATTAGGTTTTAGATATGAACTATTGCATTGATCTGAAGCTTGTTCACATCCTTTAGATTTTATATAAATAAGGATACCAGGATCAATGCAAGAGGTTGGTCTTTAGAGGTCTGAGGGTGATATTTTTCATCTCTCAGACGGTTTTAGTTTTGATCACAATTGAACATGGATTCTTATGTACCTATTTTTGATAATCAATAAAAGATAAGTGTTTTCTGTCTCTCTTGGCTCAAGGTTTCAATTCTCATTCAGTTAGTCCTTTGCAATTATTGAAGGAATTTCAATTGCTGTCTTTGAGTTGCTTATGCAGAAGAGTTATTGTCTCGTATCATTGTTTGAATATCAGGAAGTGTGTGATCACTTAATTTATTTCTGGCTTCTTGTTCATCTGGTCTCCCAACCATAGGAGTTAAACTCATTTGAACTAAATAAGGATATCATACATACCTTAATCTTCTCTGCATCTAAAGCAGTCAGATAGTTGATGGTTGAGTACCATCTTGCAAAGTTGTACATAGGATTGAATGTTGGATTGACTCTAGTGCCCAAGTTGATATAGGCACTGATCTGATTGTTATTGGAGATAGACATTTGATTCATTGTTTCATGTTATTGAGATATTCTAAAATTCATTCATTTATATATACATTTTACAAAGCATTCTTTACAAATCTCACAAAGCATTTAGTTTTCCAGTTTTATCTTACAATTGAATACAGTTTGATTTCTTTCAAAGTAACTTGCCATACTTGTGAAGGAGATTTAAGTGTTCATTATCTACTATAAAAAGCCTTAAAGGATAAGGTGTAGGCCTACTAGCCTTGGTTTTGCAGAGCCAGAATTGGAGAAGTTTCAACCTTTCCTCGAGGTTAAACTTGTTAGTTGGTCAAATCACTTGGGTTTCCCATCATTGGATTGGCAAGTCCATAGGAAATCCAATCTGTTGATTTGAGCACCAACAGATTGGAAAATCTACTGGGGATTTTTTCATAAGATAATTCTCAATTGTACCGAGAAGCTCTAGTGATTATCTGCTGAATATTGGATTGTTCAGTTTGCCCCATCTGAGTCACACAATAGATTGGCGACTTTTCTGGGGGCAGTTTTCATAATTTCAGATTTTGCAGATCAGAGAGCTTGTTTAACAGATCGTACACTCTACTGGAAGGAAGAATCCAAAAGACCAGCAAGCAGTACTTTTCTTCTGACAGGAAGGTGGTGAATCTACAAATTTGGATGTGAGTATACCTTGATGAATGTAAGTATTCATGTTGGGTAGAAGATCCTTGTATCCAGATCAAATTGAATTAGATTTACAGAAAAGCTTAAAAAGATGTAAGCAAGAGGTTGTTGATATGATGAATACTGGTTATAAAATATTTCCTGATAGAGAGAATACAGGTTTCAATAATGGAAGTTATTATGATTCAGATGAATATAGAAACCCTTTTGGTCATGAAGATGATCAGAGTCCAGCACAAGAAATTAAAGAAATAGAAGAATATGATGAATAAGACAATTTCCTATATGCTACATTGAGTAAATTAACTGAATATGGGAACAAGAATCCAAAGTTATTGAGAGCTATGAAAAGGTTACCTGATAAATCCTTGGAAAATTTAGAAATAAGGAGAAGTGAGTTGGGTTCAGTATTTGAGGATGAAGAGGAGACAAGAGAAAAGGAGATATCAAAGGGTAATGGGCAACCAAAGTACAATCCTCCTCATAGAAAAAATGGAGAACCAATTTTCAACAATGATCGCACAAATCCATTGTTTGAACCTGATAATAAAGGAAGACATGAGAGAGGCCGTAACAACAGTGGAAGAAATGATTATTGGAGACAACCAAACAATGTAGAAAAATATGAACAAGGTAATCCTAGACAACAACGAATGGGTAATGGTCATAGAAGTGGACAAAATCACCATGGCATGGATCATCAAAATCTCAGAGGTCAGAATGGAAACCAACACAACATGGGCCAGAGAAGAAGAGCTCCAATGGTGGTGGAAAGATATAGACAACTGGATTTCAGAGGGATAGTTGGATATCCAAATACCATATCAAGTGATTTGAGGAATGCTATTCCAAAATTTTCAGGGAATGGAGTGGAATATGATGAACAACATACCATAAATTTGAAGAACACAATGAAGAGTTAGATGGAATCCATGAAGACATTTTTATGAAGTTGTTTGTCCAATCATTAACTAAAGATGCCACTGAATGGTATAGAGGATTGCCTGATGGATCCATTTCAAGATGGTGTAGTTTTGTAAATCAATTGATAGAACAGTTTGGTGATCATAATGACACATCTTTTGCATCTCATGAGTTAACCAGTATTAAAAAGAACTTTAATGAATCAATTGCAGAATTCAATAAAAGGTTTAGTAAAGTTCTTAATAGAATTCCAAGAGATATAAGGCCTGTTGATTCTTTTTTGATAGATTTTTATCTAACTGCTTTTGATAGTAAAACACATTATGAGATTAGATCACAAAGACCTGCAACATTGCAGAAAGATTTCAAGGTTGTTGCCACTATTGAAAACAATAGAAGGGCTGCTGGAAGAATAGATGAAATAAGTGATACTAAATTACACAATCCAAAAGTTCCTGAAAAGAATGATTTAAAAGATATTATGGATATGCTAAAGAACTTGAACGCAAAACAAGGCAGAAATGACAGACCATCATTTCCTAAAAATGGTAGGCCACCATTTCCTAAAAAATGAAAAATTTAGATTACAAGATATTCCATATAAGATCAAATGGAGAGATGGAAGACCTGAAAAGCAGTCTTATACTAAGGAAACACCTGATCCATTGAAAAGAAACAATAATTTTGTGGAAGACTATCGTTGGTGTGATGCTTGTAATCTACCACATTCCCCTGATGGTTGTGTGGTGGCCTAGAGATTTCAAGAAGAGGAAGATCAGAATGATGAGCAACAGCCTATAGTGAATAATGTTTCATCAGAACCAATGTGGGGAAGAGATGATTACAGTTCTTCTGAAGAAGAATATGTTTACCATGAAGATCTAAATATAATATATCATTGTGATAAACAACAAGGAAAAAAACAGTTATTAGAAGATTAACAAATGAGGAAAAGGAACCATATACTGTTGCAACACTTGAAGAAGCAAGGAGTAATTACAAACTGAGGAATAGAACAGTAAATGCTGATCAGGGAAAGCCAGCAGGGCCATCTATCAAAACACCAAAGAAGAAGGTGAGTTAACCTGACATAAAAAGAACCAAAGATGATGATGCAAAAATAGGTCAACAGGTAGATTCTCATCAAGAACCTAAATCAGCAAAAGAGAATCAATGGTCAGTAAGTCTCTTCCAAATAATAGTTCTTTTATATCTAATGCTTTATCTCAGGTAAAAAAATTTATTCCTTTGTTAGAAATGATGAAAGTACCTGAATTTAAAGATGAAACTATAAAAGTATTGTCCAATGTAGCTAATATTTTTAAAGAAGAATCCAATCAAAGGGCAGTAAATGAAGATCCTCCCGTGGTTTATTTAGGAACTAATATTTCTCAAAATGGAACGCATGTAAACAATAAACAATAAACAATAAACTGCTTAAGAATTGTATGATAGATTCAGGAGCAGCAGTAAACATTATGCCTACAAAAGTCATGAAAGAACTTGGAATGAAGGTGGACACAACTTATGGAAAATGCTACGCTATGGACAATAGGTCTATACCTGTTGTTGGTATTATGAAAGATGTGGAATTTAAGTTTCTTGCTTGCCCTGAAATGTCAAATAAGACTGATATTATTGTTGTTGAAGTGCCTGCTTATTATTGAATGCTTTTATCTAGACAATGGTCTAATCTAGTAGGTGGTTATATCCAACTATATTTGTCTTATGATATTATTCCAGTTGATGGCAGGGACGTAAGGATTAATAGGGAACCAAGATCTACATATATTATTGAGAGAGACATTGGGGTAGAAAAGATAAATTTTTGCCATTCAAATATGGACAATTTTCAGGTAAGTATTACTAAACCAGTATTGAAAATTGATAGTCCCATTGAAGTGCGTTTGCAGGAAAATCAAGATAAAATTTAGCAAATGACTTTTGATGGAGCATGCAGTAAAGAAGGTAATGGTGCTGGGGTCACTTTTGTGTCCCCATGTGGTAAGATCTTAAAATTTTCTTTCTTACTTAATTTTGAGTGCACTAATAATGTTTCAAAGTATGAAGCATTAATCCTTGGTTTAAATATTGCAAAATTGTATGTCATTAAAATGCTTTCAGTTTGTGGTGACTCTGAATTAATTGTTTCTCAAGTTAGAAATAGATTCATCACTAAGAATCCTAAGTTAAAACAATATAGAAATCTGGTTTGGGATTTGATTGAATTCTTTGATGCAGTTTCAATTAAGTGGATAGAAAGATCAGAAAATTTCCTTGCAGACTTGTTGGCTAATGTAGCCATCAAGCAGATTGATGTCCCTTTTGATGAGATTGTGCAGGTGGAGATGAAAAACAGACCATCAGTTCTTGACAATGTGCAGAATTGGCAAATATTTGAAGATGATAGAGATCTCCTAAAAATTTTAATCAATGAAGATGAGTATGAAGATTAGTGCATAGACTGGAATGGTTAAGTAGAGAACCATGATGGAAATGAAACCTTGTTTGGAAAAGAAGTTGTTTAGCTAAAGACAAATAAAATTCCCAAAGGTTTGGTTGCACTAGGAGTATTTGATGATCAAGAAAATTTCAGAAGGGGTAAGATAAGTAATGAATATGAAGAGATTGAAAAAATTAACTTGGGAAATGATCTTACTCCTAGAGAAGTATTTATAGGAAAAAGGCTCACTCCCAAGATCAGAGCTAATTTGATAAGTTTGTTAAGAAAATATAGGCACATCTTTGCATGGTCATATGATGATCTTAAAGCTTACCGAGAGGATTTATTTCAGCATGAAATCCCTTAAAAATCGGATGCAAATCCTTTCAGACAAAGACAACGTCCCATAATCCAATGTTAGCTCCTAAGATGAGAGAAGAACTTGTCAATATGAGGGATACAAGAATAATTGTGCCTATAAGACATTCTCCATGGGTATCAAACTTGGTCCCAGTTAGAAAAAAGAATGGAGATATAAGGTTGTGTGTTGATTTTAGAAACTTGAATATATCATCCTTAAAAGATAACTATGCACTACCTAATATGGAAGCTCTTTTACAGAAAGTTACTGGAAATGAATTATTGTCTATGATGGATGGATTCTCAGGGTACAACCAAGTGAAGGTCAAGGAATCAGAACAATACAAAACAACCTTCACCACTCCTTGGGGAACCTATGTGTATGCAAGAATGCCTTTTGGATTAACCAATGCAGGAGCAACTTTCCAAAGAGTAATGGATGTGGCTTTTGAGGGATTGATTGATCTTATCATGGCAGTATATCAGGATGATTTAACTTCTTACTCCAAAAGGGCAGATGATCATCGCAAACACTTGGAGAAAATTTCTAGAAGAGCTTTAGAATATGGGATATCTTTGAACCCTAAGAAGTGTCATTTTGGGGTTATTGAAGGGAAGCTTCTTGGTCACATTGTATCAAAGGATGGTGTAAGAATAGATCCTAAATGGATTGCAGCTATATATAAGATTCAAATTCCTAAAAATGTTAAAGGGATTTAATCTTTCTTTGGACAAATAAATTTTGTAAGAAGGTTTGTCCCTAACTTTGCAGAAATTTTCAAACCTATTGCTAAGATGCTTAAGAAAGGTGCATAAATTAAATGGTCTAATGAAGCCATAGAGGCATTTGCTAACATCAAAAGGGCTATTAAGGAAGCTCCAGTCCTTAAAACACAAGATTTCTCAAAGCCTTTCCAGTTGTTTTCTTTTGCATCATATCATACTATTGCTGCAGTTATGTTACAGAAAAATGATGAGGGTTATGAACAACCAATAGCATTTTTTAGTAAAACCCTGCAAGCAGCAGCGCTAAATTATGATATAAATGAAAAGAAGGCTTATGCTCTAGTTAAAGCAGTAAAATATTTTAGGCCATACTTGGTAGGAGCTAAAGTGATAGCTTATGTGCCAAATGCAATAATTAAAGATATATTTGAGCAATCTGAAGTGACAGGTAGAAGATGCAGACGGGTGAATCAAATCCAAGAGTTTGATATGGAGATCCAAATAACAAAGTTGGTTAGGGGACATGGTCTTGCTAAACTTATGGCAGAATCAAATCTTGAAGTGGTTCAGATAAATCAGGTAAGCACTGATGAATCAGTGGTAAGTATTGAAAAATGTCCTTGGTATACTGACATAGTATATTTCCTTAAACATATGAAATACCAAGAAAGCTTAAATAAAAATCAAAAGAGGACAATAAAATTTTGAGCATCTAGGTATGTTTTGATTCAAGGAGACTTATACTGGAAAAATAGGGAAGGTATCCTTTTATTCTGTCTAGACATGCACCAAGCAGATGCCATTTTGAAGGAGCTACATGATGGAGTGTGTGGGGGTCATTTTCAGCAAGAACCACCGCCCATAAAATACTTCACGCTGGATATTAATGACGAAATGTTTTTAAGGGCAGTTATACATATGTTAGAATGTGTGAAGCCTGTCAAAAGTTCTCAGGGAAATTAAAATATGATGGTGCATTACCTCTTAGATCTTTGTCAACTGAAGAACCTTTCCAAATGTGGGAGATAGACTTTATTGGTGAGATTACTGATGCTTCCAGTGGGCAACATAAATGGATTCTTGTTGCAACAGATTATTTCACCAAATGGGTTGAAGCCATACCCTGTAGACAAGCTACAAACAAGGTGGTTATAAAATTCTTAACATAAAATATACTAACGAGATTTGGTGTTCCTTGCAAAATTATTTGTGATAATGGTATGTGTTTTAGATCCAAGGAATTCTCTGAATTTTGCAGTAATTATGGTATTAACGTGTCATATTCTTCCCCTTACCATCCACAAGGGAATGGTCAGGTTGAATCAAGTAATAAGAACATAATGAAAATCATTAAAAGAATGTTGAGCAATAACAAAAGAGCATGGGATTCCAAATTACCTATGGCACTTTGGGCAGATAGGATAATGGTTAAGAAATCTACTGGATTTGCCCCTTATGAATTGGTTTATGGAAAACAAGCTAGGTTACCATTGAACAATCTGATTCCTGTATATAAATTTGTCAGAGAAGAACAACTAGAAGACATGAATTTCATGGAAAATAGAATGGACTAGCTTATGGAATTGGATGAAATCTGAATGAATGCACAAAGAGAGAATGTGAGGAAGCAGCTGTAGATGAAAACGTTACATAATAAGAGAACTAAGGACATAAACTTTCAGAAAGGAGATTGGGTGTTAAAATGGAATGCTAAAGAACAAGATAAGGGAAAGCATGACAAATTTGAAGCTTTATGGCTTGGACCCTACATAATTTTTGATAATGGAGGAGAAAAGAGTTACCTGTTACAAGATACAAAGGGTCATGTTCAAGAATTTCCAACCCATGCTCAGTATTTGAAACCATTCTTCTCCTAAAAATAGGAAGTATTCCTAACCCTGCATCTTTTGCTTCAAAGTTTTTGTTTTGCTTTCATGTTGTTCTTTGTCTCTATTTTCGGTCTACTTCTCCAGAGATAGCTGAGATCGTGTCCAAGTATGAACAGACATCTCCAGGAAGAGCCACTGGTGTAACCCAAATTTACAATCAAATTTGAATGGCTAAGCAATTCAGGGAAATGTTTTATGCAATTATTATTTTTTATGCTTGTATTTCCTCCTTCCATTCATAATTCATTATTGAAATTATTATGTCCTATGCATTTATCTTGTCTAATTCCTTGCATTTTCCTGTTAAATCTGCTAAGTTTCATGTTTTGAACGGCTTATATATATTTGAATTCATAAATATAGCCGTTGGCCCCTTTTCGCGGTTTAAATATTCGTTTTAAAATTACTTTATGACCTTGGCAGGGAATATCCTATCTTATTTGGCGCCTTCAAAAATACCTTAGTCGTGAGATCTCATGAGGAAAAGGAATATGCTCTTATCATTGAACGACTTAATACGAGCCGTCGATCTTGTCTAAATCTCCCTTTGATCCAACGATAGTCGCCAAGTATCCTGACAAACTGCGGGTTAATGAAATCTTCTTGCGACTTCAAGATCATTCAGTTGCGTAATCTCGTGATCAAACTCAGAGTTATTAGCAGGGTTAATTTTCTCCTTCAGTCGCGTGATCGCCAGATGATATTGGGGTTAAGTTGAAAATTTAGCGATTAAGTCATGGTCGTTGATACAGATTCAATCCTATGGCAGCCGCGCTATCTCCTGATCAAGATGGAATATTCGATATCATTCAGAGACTCAACGATATCCATTGATTTTAATCTGGCTTGTTTAAATCCGACGGTAGTCGCGTTATCTCCAAATATAACCTAGAGTTAGCAGAAGATTCAGAGATCTTGCGACTTAGTGTATTTCTAACCTGCAGATGTAACTCGAGTTCAGAGCTGAGTTGAGTCAGGCTTCTTTCAGTCGTGATGTCTTCGGATGTAACCATAGTTAAGGAAAATGATTGAAGATCGTGAGACTGCTTAGTCGCCAAATATCCGGAGCAAACCGTGGTCAAAGCAGTTGCGGTAAAGTTAAAATTGTGGTGGATTTTGGTCATTGATCATGATTGGATCCAATGGTAGTCTCTAAGTCTTGTGATGGCAACTGAATATTCCATATTATCCAGCGACTCAGAGATAAAGAATAACTTAAGACACGTGTTCAAAATGCGTTATATAGTTGCGTGGTTTCTAAATAATATCTGGCGACTTGGAGACGATGGTCACGTTATCTCATGAGAAAGTAGGGTTTTCACTGAGAATTAGGAGACTTGGCGTAAATCGTCCGATGCAAATCAAGAAGATCTATGGTAGTCGGGTGATCACCAGATAAAGTTTGGAAAGTCAAGATCATTTAGCGATTAAGAGATAAGGGTGTAGTCGCCAAGTCTCTGAATGGAAACCAAGGGTTTAAAAGGAGTTGTTAAAAGCTTCAGTCGTCGAGTCTTAGAACGAAACCATGGTTAGGGGAAGTTTTTAGCGATAAGGAAACTATGTAGTCGCAAGGTCACTGGAAAGAGAACTAGAGTTTAATGAAAAGACCGAGCAAGTTAGAAGATCAACGATGCAGTTCACGTCTGATCTACGATCAACGTTCACTCGCGATGAAAAGATGCACGATGGTTACCCACTAAGGCATTGCGAGATCGTGCCACGTGTCTCAGATGATGAAAAGGAAAAAAGTCTGAGTGGCATCAAATGACTTGGATTTTATTTGTCTTTACATTTTTTTTTATATTACTATTTCATCGACTAAGGGTTTTGATTAATATTTGATACGTCGACATTGTCTGCATGCAGGGTTTCACAGGTAATAAAATGAAAATGAAGCGATCTGGATTGAAAGATGAAAGATCTAAAGATATGAAGACGACCATTAATCTACCTTGCAGGAGTTAAAGAGATATTAAAGATTCTTAATGAATTATTAACGAACTATTTGATTATACTATCTCTTTGGTTGATAACTGTTTCTGAAGGATGATAAATCATTCTTATTTGTAATTGTGGCTGTTCAGTTGTTGATCATAGGGATTAGGCTTTAGATATGAACTGTTGCATTGATCTGAAGCTTGTTTGCATCCTTTAGATTTTATATAAATAAGGATACCAGGATTAATGCAGGAGGTTGGTCTTTAGAGGTCTGAGGGTGATAATTTTCATCTCTCAGACGTTTTAGTTTTGATCACAACTGAACATGGATTCTTATGTACCTATTTTTGATAATCAATAAAAGATAAGTGTTTTCTGTCTCTCTTGGCTCAAGGTTTCAATTCTCATTCAGTTAGTCCTTTGCAATT
>MU225997.1:33606-88866 GCA_018584345.1 Thuja plicata
ACGTGTGGAGGAAGATTGCAGTGAATGATGTGATACAATAAATGCATATTGAATACGATTCTTTCACTCAAAGCACTAAATTCGAATCCTGTACCATATGCTTGTAAAACCATTATCTGAAAACCATAAACTATGTTCTGTAAACCATTTTTCAGTAGTGGTTTGGTGGCGTGAGTCAAATTCCGGTTGCAAGCAACCTCAGAGGGGAAGCCTATCGGCTAATAACCGATTTAATCATCATTACTCTGCCTACGAGAGTCAATCATCTATTCTTCTAGTTTTTGCTTTATTCCTGCATTGCATCATCATCTCTTCCCAATGCTCTATTTTACACTGCCCCACCGGCAATGGAACACCCAAATATTTGAAAGAGAGTTCCTATCGACATTTCCATCTTGTTGACAATCTCTTTTTGTAACAATTTGTTAACATTAAAAAAGAAAATCTTGAATTTGTCTTTATTCATTATTTGACTAGATAAACATGAATATGTATTAATAGCTTCTTTCATTATCCTACATTCCTTGATTTAAGCCTTCTCAAACAACAGTGTATCATCTACGAATTGGGTGTGGGAAATGGGCAATATTGTCCCATGGCCTCTACCATAATGACAAACAATAAAGGGGAAATTGAGTCCCCTTGTCTCAACCCATTTTTTTCCTCAAAAAAGCCACAGACAGACCCATTCACCAATATTGAGTATCGCGGAGTGTAGATACGAACTAAGACCAAGTCAATATTTTTTTTGCAAAATTTGAATTTGCACAAAACTGCTAACAAAAAGGGGCATCTAAATCTATCGTAAGCCATACTTACGACTTGCTTAATTAACATCCCCCTCTTATTTTCCGCTTTAATATTGTGAACAATTTCAGAAGTAATGATGATACTTTCAAAAATTTCTCTCCTAGGAACAAACATGTGTTGTTCTTCTGAAACCACTTGCTCCAAAAAACTCTTTAACATATTGGCCAAAGATGCTGAAATAATTTTAAAAACTGAATTGCACAAAGAAATAGGGCAAAAATCCACAAAATTCCTACACTCCTATTTTTTGGGAATGAGAGCAATCATAGTGTTATTGTGATCTTTTACAAACTGTTTGTGTCCCTTGAAATCTTCCACTAACAACCAAAGATCTTTGCCCACGAAACCCCAACATTCTTGAAAGAATTTGGCAAGAAAATCGTGAGGTCCTAGGGACTTGTCCGGACTCAACGGGCATGCAGCTTCCTGATCTCTTCCATAGTAAAAGGTTTGATCAACCTTTCATTATCTTCTTGGGAAATCTTTCGAGAATGTGTCTAAAAGTTCTTGATGATCCCCAACATCCTTCCCATCAGCCAATAAATTTTGGGAAAAAACTATAGCCTCCCTTTCAATATCCTCCATTTCTTGAACTGCCTTATCAACTGGAAGAGTAATTTTATAAATCTGATTCCTTCCCTTATAGCTTTTACGGAAGCATGAAAAAATTTAGTATTAAGATCACCATCTCTCTCTAGCTTTGTCTTTCCGGAATATCTCTTTCCTTGCCAAGAGTTCATTATGTTTATTTTTAAGATCACTTTCCTTGACAAAGTCATTAGCCGACATACCATCCTTTATAAATTTATCATTTAAAATTTCCAATTCTTTTTCAATGCTTTCTTTTTCCAAAAATGAGTTTTTAAAGCTAACTTTATTCCATTCTTTTAATTTATTTTTAATGAAAATCTAGTGCAGCCAAGGCAGGGGGTTCCTCAATGAGGATAGTCTGACCGTGCAACAAGAGTTACACAAACACAATAACAAGTAGAGGGAAAGCAAAATCAGATGTTCGGATTATCAAAATTTTTATTACAACTGGCCAACTACACACAAGCTTACAGAATAGGCATACATGCCTAATTACAGATCCATATCCAGATTCTATCCTTTATGAATCATCCATTCTAAAAGCTACCAACTAAAGGAATGATTACAACAATATATAGACATTCGCAACACATCCAAGTCAGATAAGAAAGGGTCACAATCTCCAAGGTAGGAAACATAACGTGCAAAATAGGTCAAGACCTAATTCGCGAAGATATCCACCAAAAAGCAATGAAATGAAGTGCGGACCAAGATGGAGGTCAGCCAAGAGTCCAGCAACATCGATCGATGTGCCAAAAGGTGTGCAAACCAAGAAGAAAGGTTCGCAAGATCTAGAAACTCCAATGAGTCGAGGACTTGAAAAACACATAGGTCCGGGCTCTCCACCGAGAAGAAACAGATGAAGGTGTAAACCCAAGGGAAGATCAAACTAGCATATAGGAACGTGCAAATGAGGTCCACAGGCGAAAATGAGCCAGCAAAGGATGCCAAAAGAAACACAGAAATTGAAGTGAACAAGAATAACTGAAAGAAAATGTTTTTGGTTGATGACAGATTGCTGAGAACCCAAGAATGCTCTTGCATCAAACACTCGGGGTTGATTGACAAGTGAACCTCTCACTTTGACGAACCTAGAGGAAAACTAAGACGGTCTACCTCAACCTGAGATATCCATAACGAGTCTTCAACAGGACAACCCTTCTATTTCACAAGATATTTGTAGTATTGCTTGCCACTTGTGGTTCTACCAACTCTGTTATCCAAAATGTCTTCAATCTCATCCAATTGCTTCTTAGGAAACTGCTGCTCCAAATGTGATTCATTGTTATAACTAGATATTGTCTCATGCTACTAATATAAGTCTACAATGTTGAATATAGGTGATATACCCAAAGTATTAGGTAACTCCACTTCATATGCATTCCTTGAATCAAATTTCCACAAGATTGTGCAAGGTCCAAACTTCCTCATCTTCAATTTTTTATATGTACCAATTGAAAATCTCTCTTTTCTGAGATACACCATCACTTCATCTCCAACTTTGAATTCCTTGTCTCCTCTTCTCATCTACCTTTTCCTTGTACCTTTGGTTCATGTCTTCAAGTGTTGCTTCACCTGATTATGCAACTTCATGTGTTCTGAAAACTCCTCTGCCCCTACACTCCTTTTATCATCATGACAAATATCCTTTAATTCTGATACACCTTTAGGTTTCATGCATATAACAATCTCAAATGGTGTCTTTCCTATACTTCGGTTTACTAAATTGTTGTATGCAAACTCTGCATGAGCAAGTATCAAATCTCAACTTCCCGCCTTTTCTCCAACCAAACATCTCAGTAAATTTCTCAAACTTTTGTTCACTACCTCTGTCTATCCATTAGTTTGTGTCTCAGGCAATCCTAATATGAAATCCATGTTTATATCTTCCCAAGGTCTCTCTGGTATTGTCAAAGGTTTATATAAACCAACATTCTGACTGCTCCCTTTTGCAAGTTGACAAATTCTACGACTCTGAACAAATCGCCTAACATCCTTATGAATTTGAGGACAAAAGTAATTCTCACTTACCAAAGCCACTGTCTTATCAATGTCAAATTGTCTTGCTAATCCTCCACTATGCTTTTCTTTTATCAGAGTCTCTCTCATAGAGCTCCTAGATATGCATAACTAAGTTCCTCGGAACAACATCCTATCTTGGATGAAATAATCTAGTCACTTACTTCTGTCTACCTCAAAGGTTCTTTCCAAGCTTTCCAAGGTTCGACAAAGTCAGAGTCTTCATACAAAGTCTTCAACTCATCAAATCCTAACATTTCAAATCTCATCTCTGTCAACAAATTTCTTCTCCTACTCAAAGCATCAACAACCTTATTTCACTTCCCACTCATATGCTTCAAAACAAAGGTATAACTCTGCAAGAACTCTACCCATCTCCTGTGTTTTTGATTCAACTTGCCTTGACTATTCAAATACTGCAAATCTTGATAGTCGGTATAAAACACAAACTCCTTAGGCACCAAGTAATCTCTCCACTTCTTCAAGGCTTGAATTATGGCATAGAATTCCTGATCATATACTGAATACCTTTTCCTTGCATCATTCAACTTTTCACTAAAATAAGCTACTGGTCTTCCTTCTTGACTCAACACTGCTCCAATTGAATTCCCACTTGCATAACAGTCTACTTGAAATACTTTACTGAAATCTGGTAAGGCTAAGACAAACTGCTCAGTTACTTTTTGTTTGAACAACTCAAAACTCTTACTTGCTCCAAATGTCCATCTAAAACCCTTCCATTCTCCTCTCATTGTTTATGTCACAGAGCTACAAACTGAATTGAAATTTCTAATGAACTTTCGATAGAAACTAGCCAATCCATGAAATGATCTTACCTCTCCAATGTTTTTCCAGTGTAGGTAATTCAACAATTTCTCTTACCTTCTCAAGATCCATCTTCAATCCTTCTATAGAAATCACAAATCCCTAGTATACCAATTCTTCACTCACCAAACTGCACTTCTTAATGTTGATCAACAATTTATCTTCCCTCAACCTTTGTAAGACTTGTCTCAAATGCAACAGATGTTCCTTTTGTTTTTTACTGAAAATCAAAATGTCATCCAAATACACAATAACAAACTTACCCAAGAATTTCTTCAATACCTCATTCATTAATCTCATGAAAGTACTCGGTGCATTACTCAGTCCAAAGGGCATTACCAACCACTCATACATCCATTCATTTGTCTTGAATGCAGTCTTCCACTTATCTCCTTCTCTGATTCTAATATGATGATATCCACTCTCCAAGTCTATCTTTGTGAAATATTTGGCCCCACTCAACTAATCCGTTATGTCATCCATTCTAGGCAAGGGAAATCGGTACTTAATGTGATATTGTTTATAGCTCTAGAATCAGTACCCATCCTCCACTGTCCATCCTTCTTAGGCGCTAATGACTTAAACTTTATCTGATCAAACATTTCCTCAACAATTCTTGCACTTGTCTGTTTAGCTCCTCATTCTCTGCTGGTGTCAATTGGCGTGCTGCTTTATTAGGCAAACTAGATCCAATAATCAGGTCCATACAATAATTAATATTCCTTAAAAGTGGTAATGCATCTAGTACATTATCTAACATTATGTCCTCATATTTTGTCAACAACTTCTTTATCTCCTCTAGTAGTTCTTCAAGATTCAGATCTTCAATCTGTTTAGGAACTAGGGCAAAACACATTCTCATGCCTCATCCCATCCAAGAATTTCTTTCCATTAACCATGTAGATTCTAGCACTTGTACAAACTTAAATCCTAAGGGGTTCTTCCAAAGGTAACAAGGTTTGTCTTGTTCCATTTGCTGCAATAGTGTATATATTCCTTCTCCCATCATGAATTGCTTGTCTATCATACTGCCAAGTATGACATACATCTATAGGCATAATATCACACAAAACTTCATCATGATAAGATCCAATCTTAAATTTCAAAAAACATTGTTCACTTACCAACACTTTGTGGTCATCTCGAATCCATGCTATCTGATAGGGCTTAGGGTGTTTCAATCTCTACAACTTCAACTTGTTCACCATCTCCTCCAAGACTAGGTTATCTGAACTACCACTGTCAATTATAACTTCACAACATTTACCTTCAACTTTACATCTAGTTCGAAACAAATTCTTCCTCTGCAATGTTCCCTAATCCAACTCATTGTGACATAGAGCTCTCCTTATCATCAAAGCTTCTCCATCTTCAGGCTTGTTAGGGAGTCCAGTAGGTTCTTCCTCATCAAAAGCTATTCTCTTTCCTGAATTTTCTTGTTTACATTCAAAAGCACAGTGTCCCATTTGAAGCAAGTTCCTCTAAATTCCTTCTTATTGTCTCTCTTATAACTTCTATATCCACTACTTTGGTAAACGTTCCTATCATCCTTTAGGTGTGAATTGTCATCTCTACCCTCTTATCTGCTTTTATTATGTTCCGCAAGAAGTCTTACCCCTCTAGTGAAAGTTCTGCCTCTCTGAAATCTTCCTCCTCTTCCTCTGTCTTTACTCATGTCTTTTGTTCAACTTTTCTTCAGCCTTAAGGGCACATTGGTACGCTTCCTCCACACTCTGTAACTTGATTAAATTGATCTCATCCTATATAGACATCCTCAAACGATTCAGGTACCTAGTAACTTGTTCAACCTTATCTTTAGTATGTGCAGATCCAATGTTCAACTTGTAAAACTCTTAAGTATATTCTCTCACACAAGATTCCTTGTCTTGAGTTTTGCAATTTGTGGAATAGGTTCTCCTGATAATCAACAAGTAAGAATTTTACTTTCAACTTATTCACCATCCAATCCCAAGATTTGATCTTTTCCTTGCCTCTTTGTTGTCTATTCGTCTACAAGTGTTCCCACCATACAAATGCATGTCCTTTCAATTTTGTGCAAGCATATTTCACCTTCTTTTCTTCCTTAGTGCCTTCAAAATGAAAATATTTTTCCATTTTCGTGATCCAATCAATCAATTAATCTGAATCCAACTTACCATTGTAGTCTAGTGGATTAAAATGTGATTTGTTATTTGCACTAGTTAGGGCTCTTAAGAGTCTCTCATCTCCCTCTTCTAATTTTGGTTGACCTACATTTCTTGGTTCAACATTCTGCACTTCTCCTTCCTCATCACTCACATCATCAAGATGTCATCCTCTTCTTCGGGTCAGTTCAACATCTAATTGAGCCGCAATTTGTCTCAACATATCCATCATCACAAGGTCCGCACCTCTAACATTTACTCTTTGTGCCATCTGAACACAAGTCCTCTATAGTTGTAGGTTAGATCTTCGCTCTGCCACCCTACAACAAATCACTTTCAGGACTTTGCAACCTTAGGAATAACGATCTAATATCACAATAACGAAAACTCGCTTTGATACCACTTGGTGCAGCCAAGGCAGGCGAGTCCTCAATGAGGACAATTTGATCACGCAACAAGAGTTGCACCACGAAAATGAGTAGAGAGAAAACAAGATTAGATGTTCACATTATTAGAGATTTAATTACAACTGGCCAACAACGCACAAGCTTACATGATAGGCATACAGGTCTAATTACAAATCCATATCTAGATTCTATCCTATATGTGGATCTAGGAATCATCCATTCAAAGAGCTACCAACTAAAGGAACAATTATAACAATATATAGACGTTCACAACACATCCAAGTCCGCCAAGAAAGGATCACAATCTCCAAGGTAAGAAACGTAACATGCAAAATAGGTCAAGACCTAAATCGTGAAGATCTCCTCCAACAAACAATGAAATGAAGCACGAACCAAGATGGAGGTCAACCAAGAGTCCAGGAACATCGATCGATGAGCCAAAAGGTGCGCAAACCAAGAAGAAAGATTCGCAAGATCTAAAAACTCCAACAAGCCAAGAACATGAAGAACAAATAGGTCAAGACCAAAACTCATGAATATCTCCACTGAGAAGAAACAGATCGAGGTGCGAACCCAAAGGAAGATCAAACAAGCATATAGGAACGTGTCAATGACGTCCGCAAGAGAAAATGAGCCAACGAAGAAGGATGCCATAAGAAACACGAAAAAATGAACTAAACAGGAATAATTGGAAGCAAATGTTTTTAGTTGATGCAAGATTGCCAAGAACCCAAGGATGCTCCTGCATCAAAATCAATCTTTTGCTGAAGCAGAAACAGGGAGTACCTTTGTAAAAATTACTTTCATACCACCATGATTCGAGAAGCTTGATAAGAAGAGGGTCCCTCCACCACATATTCTCAAATTTGAAATAGCTTCTGGTAGGTTTCTCACTCAAACCTATCTCCAATAGAACTGGGAAATGGTCAGACTTGAATATAGGCAAAATCTGGGATTCACAAGTGAAATCATCTCTCATCCATCCTTGACTTAAAAGGAACCTATCCAGTCATTCAACGATATTCGTAAACCCAAACCTCTTGTTTGTAATAGACCATTCTTGGGAGGGCAATCAATTAAAGAGGAGAAATTCACAATGTTTCTAAAATCTAGTATATTTCTATTTATTTTTCACAATCCACCACTCTTCTCATTCAAATCTACGATGATATTAAAGTCGCTTCCAAGCAAAATCAAATCACAGTTTGATGATTTTATGCTTCCTTCTATTTGATTCCAAACCGTCACCTTATCCTTCGTTTTAATAGGACCATACACATTAAAGAAAATGAATTCAATATTTTTCCGCATATCAATTCCATGACACATCATCCAATTATGGCAGGATTCAATAAGTTGGATCTTGATCACATAAGGGTCCCACAAAATCCCCAAACCGCCTCTTGATCCGAAGGATCTAGGAAGATCCCAGACCGAAGCCTGCAAAATTTGACAAAGTTTGCTCCTCCTTTTGAATATATTTTCGTTTCCTGAACGAGGAAGATATCAGCTTTCATTGTGTCCATGTGACGCTTAACCAAGATGGCAATGATTATAAAAAATAATTAATCTATTTTGATACTTTAAAATGTTATAAGCATTTTAATATGCAACATTCTTTAAACTTTATAGATATCAATTGATATTTCTTTAAAATGACACCAGTTCCTGCCCGATCTCCCATACTAATAGCAATACCCGTCCTAGTAACTATGTTTAAAATAGTTAATTTACGTGAGCCATTGTGTTTCATCTTAGCCACAAGGTATGATCTTCAAATTTTCCATTAGTAGACAAATTGCATTTATTTTTCAACATCTATTTGAAATCTATCTATAATCCAATGAAATCTGACAATTTTATCCAATAAAGATGACTTATAATGAACACGAAAAACTAAAAGTGCACCTTAAAAAACTGTGTATGATTACCCGTATTTTGTTTAAGCATATGTAACATAGTATAGATGTTTGTTGATCACTTCTTGTTACCACCTTAAAGCTGGTTTGATTAGATTCTTTTACATATTATCACGATTTTTCCCTCTTAAATTCTAAGGTTGAGAACTGTTTTACGAAAGCCGCTACTTGTTCATAGTTTCACCATTAGTCTCTTTCGATCGTTTCTTCTTTTAGGACTGGAAGTTTAATCTTCATCACACCCTTCATCATGTTTATTTATTCAAATTCGAATTGACACGACCATCATGAAAATCGGAGGTCGTGACCATGAGTTGCATGGTGCAGAAACAATTTATAAAGCTCTGAAACAAACAGGTTAAACTAAAAATGGACCATCCATAACCAGTGTATAAATCATTTATTGGTTACGTTATTATTATTATTTTTTAAACAAGAATAAATTAGCAATAAGCATTAATCAAATGGTTCCCCAAGGGCCCACAACGTCTGTTGCATAGTATTGGCACTTGTTAAGCTGGGAACTCCTTCAGCGTCCTCAATACATCTCCAATGAGATGCAGCGAACCAGTCACAAGAACCTGCAATATAAATAATATCAAATGAAGATAAAGGACCTTTAATATATCATATAATATCAAAAGAAGGCAATAATAGCACATTGCATATACATAATTCAGATAGGGATGTAATCTTCTTTCCTATAAAGTAATTATTAAGTGAACTTCTAAATGCTACACATAAAGAATAATGTGACTGTTAAGCATGAGGAATAAAGAAACCCAAATATTTGAGATAGTCTTAACATTATGCATTTTTCATTTAATATATATCACTTCATACATGCTAAGTTGAACTCAGCATACATCCCTTACGTGTAGAAATGAGAAACAATGAAAGAAACACATTTCTGAAGAACAGTTAGGCAAGCATTTATTGAAAGCACTTTACAATGTAGAATTTGTAGAGAAATGCTGAAAAATGCTTATTCTCGAGGAATTGTGAAAGAATAGGGTGTGTACAATTTAAACATTAAAGTAACAGTATTAGTTTTCAGACCAGTGAAAGAAATATTGCTGCGAAGAAGTAGTTATAAGCACAATATAAATATACCTGTAAGCGCAATGAATCACTTTGCCTAATACATTCTCTGAGCCACTTGATAGTCAGTGGCACAGAAGGTAATACTGCACTGTTAAGATGGCCTTTAGTATTTTCACTTAGAAAAAAGTCACACGGTGGCATTGCTGAAAAGCCTAGCCCTATCTCTTCATCATTTCTTATTATTTCTGACGCATATGAAAAAAATCACACAAGAAGAAAATTATTATTAGTATTGAATGCTTAGGATTAGAGTCTAATAAGCATGCATTAATTCAGTAGAAAAACATTTCAGACGTCAATTATGACAAGCACAATACATCCATAAGATGAGGTTGCAACTGCTTCAGGTGATGGGCATGATCAAATTCTTTTCAATTTGCCTTAAGTTCTGTCTAAATTATTTCAATATTTCATTCAAAACTCAACTCAGTAACATTGTTTGCAGAGCCATTTGTGCATGTCTAGAAGCTTTATGAAGAAGTTACAGTACCTCTGCATCCACAGATAACATTTTCCCATGTTCTCTGAAGGGATAACTGCCATGTAAGGTCAACTTTTGGAGAATCGTGTCTTGTTGATGTAGTTGAACCAAATTGAGTAAAAGATGAATGGCTTGGCACAAAAATAGCTTTATTGAAGTTCACTCCTGAATATTCAAATAATAAAATAGGATCATGATCGATACCAATTAACCACATCAAGGCAGACTATACATTGAATCAGGAGCACATTAAATGCTCAAGCAAAATAGTGACAAATAGTGATCCTGTGGTTCTGTTTTTTCAAGAGATGGGATAAAAGAGATGTCCACAGACATTCAAAATTTAATCAATTAATTCATGTAAACTTAAAGCATATCGTTCTAATATTACAAGGCCAAACAGCAAGCGAAAGGAAACAAGCTAAAGGAAATTACATTCAAACCATGAACACTAATGTTCATCTATTTTATTTTGTTGTGTGCCTATACCCAAATTAGCAGCACAAAATGATGTGTAGCTTCCAATGCAACCCTCATTAAGCACCGCAATTTTTTAGCGATGAGGGAATGTTGCCTCTCTAATTAGTGATTTTCATAAAATAGGTCATGGGTGTTGGAACTTCCTCTTGCAATTCATATATTATCTGTCTATTTAGTAGCATCAATGTGTCCTTTGCAGAATACTAATTCATGTTAATCCTACAAAAATAATGGGCCATTATTACTTCGAATATACAGAAATTAGATGTTAAATTTTTTTTAAATAGTTTATGTTAGGTCTTAATTTACATGGAAAATTTTATTTTGTACTCTCCTTCCTGCTACAATTAACTGGGCATGACCAATGTCCAAACAAGATTTTCTGTGGGATTGGTGGACAAGATTAATCAGTCTTGTTATTTCCCTTCTAGCCATATATACAAAGTTTGCAGACATCTTGCCTGGAAAACATTTCTGCAAAGATAACTTAAGTTTGAGCAAACAAACGCATGATGTGTACTATTATTTATGATCTTCTCCACTGTAAATGAAAGTAGCATTGATTAATTCTCCTGTCAGGGCTGGCTCTACGCCTGCGTATTGACTCCCTTGTTTCGCTCTGGAGCTCTGTGGTTTGGGCAGCCTTTGTCGCTTTCAGTGCCGGTCTGTTGGTGTTTGGCAGCTTCTTTGGTTGCGGGCTGGTGTCACGGTGCCTCTTTTCTTGTTGGCTCTTTCTGTCTTCCAAGGGCGTCGGTGGTGGCTTTGGTTGTTAGGGTGCCCAATTTGGCTTTTGCTCAGGGGGTTATCTGTTATGGAGGTTCTTGGGTGTGGTGATGTGGAGGCTCTTGGGTGTAGAGATGTGGTTTTCTGTCTTGTGCGGTTCTCTGCTATGGAGGCTTTTGGGTATGCTGAGGCAGAGGCTTTTGGGCTCTAGTTCCTTGATGAGATGGAAGGTCTTTTGGCTTGAGCTAGGGCTTTGGGAGGTTCGTTTGGTGATTCTTCTCTGGTTTGTCTTCTCATCCTCTTTGCTGAAGATAGTTTCTTCCAGGATGGATGGTGGATCTATGTGATCAGGAGCATTTATGTTTTGTTGGCCCTCTTTGCCTCCTGGTGTATTGTGGAGTTTGTTGCTCAGGGTAAGGGCATTCTTCTGATGTTTTTTGAATGGATATCTCTACTTTGGGGGTTTGGCTGTGACGGGTATGAAATTAATGCTACTCTATCTGTGCATTTTCTGGTAGCCCCTAAGTATCTTGGGCCTTTTCTTGACGGTTATATGTTTAGGGATTTCTGATTATAACATTATTCATGTGTTTCCTATAGAGGTGGAGACCTGTATGAGTATATTATTTTGTGAAACCCAGACGTATTGGTTTGCAGCTAGTTCGAATATGGTATTTCTCTTGAGTTGCTGCTTTATGATGGAGATATAAGGTGGCAGGGAGTGACAGCAAAGAAAGATAAGTTTGTGCCTTTTCTGGTGGCCCCTAAGTTTCCTGGACCTTTTCTTGACGATTTTATGTTTAGAGGTTTCTGATTATACTGTTATTCATGTGTCTCCTATAGAGGCGAAAACCTGTATGAGTATATTATTTTGTGAAACCCAGGGTTTTTGGTTAGCAGCAACTTTGAATATGGTTTTTTTCTAAGTTACCGGATTCGGCCCTTGGACCCTTGAACCGGGACCAGGTCCGAGCCGGGTCTAGATTCATGGATCGGTCCATGCTGGATCCGTACAGGGTCCGTGTTCGGACCTGTGGGTCTGTCTGGATCCGCACCACTACGGATCCGGACGGACTCACAAGTCCAAACACGGACCCTGTGCGGATCCAGCAAGGGCCCAGGGGGATCCAGCGCAGATCCGCGCAGACCGCCAGGGACCCACGACCCAGACTGAGTTAAAGTGGGCCCAAACTCATTAAAAAATGGTTTTTTAGTATTATTTTTCTCCAAACCCTAAAATGAACCTAATATGGATTATGTTGATCTACCACTTGCAGCTGCTGAAGACCCCATTGATCCCGACTTTTTTGATAATCCATTTGATGATTGATGAACACTTTCATGATTCATGAACATTGAATCATGTTTCAAACTTTAATGAACTATTCTTGAATTTCCATTTTATAATTCAGTAATTCAATGTGATGATTTTCTTTAGAATCGCGAACTTAGATCAATGATCAAGTATTTAAAATTTTAATGTTTATCTTTGACATTTGGCATTGATCAATGATCAAGCATCATAGATTCGTACTATGAAACGATTTAGTTTTACAATTATGTATATTTCTCTTATTTTTTTGTATAAATATTATATATATATATATATATATATATATATATACACACATGAACCCATACGAATCATAATGGAAAAAAAAATTCACGAACCCACAAACCGGATTCTTGTACCCGAACCCGTCCCCGAACCCGAACCGGTAACTTAGACTAAAAGTGATTTATAACTGTTTCCATCAGATCACATTTTCCCCTATGGGTCATTTTCGATAAGCTTCCTGAAAATTTGGTATGGAATAGAGTCATGGAACTGATGGTGGACATCTCTTACACATGAATATTATTCATAACCAAGTGACCAAACTGGGCTTCTGGCAAGGTACTCACAATAATTAGTTTTCTTGCTGATAAGATAAGCTATGGAAAACAAATTGTGATGTGGCGGTGAAACTTGAGACCTGTTACACTCACAGATTTACAACCTAGTTATTTGCCAACATATCTACCACCATTTGTTTTAGTTCCAATAACCATGCAATAACAGGGACCAAGGTGACTGGATCTCGACTCTTCTTACTGGCTTGTTAACCAAAAGACCAAACTGGGGCTACAGCAAGGTCCTGACAATCACCAGTCTAAGCTGCATATATTTGCTGATATATGTGATAGATGCATAGAGTTGAGAAGGAAAACACTTTAGATAAAAGAGCCTAGGCCGTGCTGATTTGAAACCAAAGAAAAGTAAACCAATTTGATCTTGTGAGAATCAAGATCAAACTACCCACCCATTTCTTCATTTGTCTAGATTATCGGCATAGTCGCCAGAGATGCCCACTGAGAGACCACCATAGTTTAAAATCCCTAATGGGTGATTAGGAACAGGTCACTTGCAAGTGATCCCACTAACCTGCAGAACACTCCAAATTGCAGGAGGAATTGCCCCAGCCTGCAAACAGTCTACCCACCAAAAGGGTTTGCCCCTCCGGAATGGGCGTTGGCTCTAAAGAAGAATACAAAATGGTTTAACCTGGATGTCTGCTTTAGTTATAAAATATATCTGGATCCTATCTTGATCTCCACAAAATTGATCATAATCATGCAAATGAAAGAAAAATCCAAAGGGAATCAAAATACCATGGAGACCACATGTAGTGACAAGTTGTGAGAGAAGTACTTGAGGGTCCCTCTCAGATGAACAGTTAAAAAGCAAGACCTGGAGACCAAAAAAGAATTTATTATAGTATGGCATGGTTGAAAACTGTAAAGACATCAAACATGTTTGGATTGTCACTTTCTAAATTTATCGAATGAAGTTTTCTCATAAGTAATAAAAAACACAGAAACTATCAGAGAACTAGATGGTGGAGAAACCAGCCTGTTTTGAACTCATTTTAGAGTTTCTAATACTGTGCTGCTGATGGTCAAAATTCGATATAAAGCCAGTGAAACGATTTTGGGTTTCCTTGTGTATTTCTCTGGTCTGTACATGTGACTCAGTATCCATTTTTATTGCAGAAGAAAACCACTTTGCACATGTTTCCACGCTTTCTGGAGTGTGAGCTCCATCCAAATAGAAAATCAGCTCACTGAAATCGGCATTACCAGATTCTTCCATAGTACACTGAACATGTTGCTTCACATATGAATCATGAATAACCTGTGCACGTCCTTGAATATTGGCCGTTGAAAGCCCTTTGATAAAGGAATCTGGTAAGTATCCTTCACCAATTGCCTGTATGATCAGCATCACATCTCTGCTCATTAAGAAGCTCTAACCAAAACCTTGGAACAAATTATAAATCCATAAAAAGAAAAGAAAACATATTAGCTAAGAGGAGACACAAACATACACTTTCTTGCAGATCAAAGTCTTCCAAATGTCCAGTTCTCCTAAGCCAAGAACAACAAAGGGCAACAGCTAGGCCTGCATTTATACGTTGGTGATCACCAGCCAAGCCCAGATTCAAGCCACCCAATGCAGCAGGATCTAATAGTGATACCACATGGAGAGGTACCTAAAATTGACGAACAAAATTTTGGGAAAGTATTCATGATCAAGAAAATGATTTCAAGAATTAATAGAAAATGGGGATGATACTGCACAAACAAGGCTTAACTGCAGGTGCAACAAGAAAATAAATATTGACTTCTTATGAGATACTTGAAATATTTGGTTCAGATTAAATTATCAGTCTTAGTAGCAGTATGGATACTAGTACACGGCTTGACTACACCAGTAAGCAGTTTTACTTTGGCTATTGATTTTGTATGGCTGGGTACAGCTATAGAATTTAAGTTTTCAAGTATTCAAACTATTAATTTATAGACAAATAAGAAAAATTAAACATATAACATGCATATAGTAAACAAAATCAGTTAAATGGCCACAAAACAGTTGAAAACACTACTGATAATTGATGATTCAATACCAAATGTCATAATAAATCCAAATAGATCAATTTGTAGTGGGAAAATTTCAAGTAGCACTTTGCAGTTTCTCATCAAGAGTAATGTTAGTGTTTTAACTTGTCTCTTGCGAGAAAACACAAAATGGAACAGTCCCCAAGGATAATCTCTCTTCAAATTCAGAGGGAAGGCTCCTAGAGATCTAAAACTACTTCTAAACCTAAAGATACAAACAAGATTTACAATTACAAGATTTCACTGGGAAGGTTGCATAAAGGAAGTAACTGAAAGTAAACTTGACTTATATCTTTTAGCCTTGAAGGTTGTACACAAGACCTGAAAGGTTTTATCTCACAAGCAAGGTTTTATATTTTGAAAACTTGCAACCAAATAAAACAATTAAACTGGAAAGATGAAATACTTGTTTATTGGCTAAACTCAAAGACGTAAGAAAACTCTTGGGCTTTTTTGGAGAAGAGTAGGTCAAAATCTCAAACAAAATCATGAATTTCTCGAAGCCTAAAGAGAGGACCCCTAATCTTGGGATTTCACACAGCTGGGGTGATTGGTCTTGGTATGGGGATGGGTAAAAGTTGGAGGTTCAGGTATGCCAGTTTTCTAGTTCTTATATCTGTGTAATTTTAAATTTTATATATTTATAATTCTAAAAACAGTTATAAGTAATACTCATCAATTCAATGTTCATAATTACCAGTAAACAAAAAAAAGTAATATTTGAATACCACATAACGTGCAACAGAGAAAATACTTACAAATCGAAATGCAACGATTCATAATTCAGTGATCTTCACAGACTCAAATATGAATACAAAATGAAAATTTAAAATTACAATCAATATTCAATTTTCTGCATATAGCTCTTCAATGTCATCATTGAGAGCATGATAGTCAACATGTGGTTCAATTTCATTTGAACCACAATCCATTGCAGTGTCACTCCCACTACCCATGTCATATGGAGAAGTTGCCTCATCGATAAAGACTTGGGCAAGCTGTGCAATAGTGGCATCTAAGTCAGCACACTCGAGTTAGATCCCCATTTCTTGTCACTGGCTCATTTCAGGTGTCTCGTGTGATTTATCATTTAAGAGATGGCAGTTAAAATGCACAAAGACGAAATCCCCAACTCTTTTTGATCCTATCAGTTGTGTTCAATGGAGTGGATGAAAGAGTATGTACTCCAATTATGCTCAGCTGAAGAGCTTGAAGCCTATCAAATTTGCAATAAAAAAACATAAATTTACATATATAGTAGCAAAAGAAAAATGAGGTTAAAAATAAAAAATGTATACTTAGAGTTGAGACAACTTTTATTGCAAGAGGTTATAGGAAAATGCCATATCCCGTAGAAACCCCGTCAATTCTTTTGCATAACCCTAGCCCCAATGTAATTTGGACTAGGGGTGGAATTTTGGAATTTGTTATGTGGACCTATATGTTTGTGTGTGTCAGTTGTGAACCTTGATGCTCATATTATTGTGTAATTATTATCCTCATCATGTTATTTGTAGATTTAATGCATTGATTTTGTTCAAACTAACTTGGACTAATGAATGGTTGGTGGAATAGTGTGAGATTTTGTCATTGGTTGTAAGAACTTGCAGTGCAATATGAAGCGGATTTTGCTGAGTTACTGGATTCAAATTCGAACCCTGGATCCGGGTCCGGGTCTGATCCAGGTCTGAATTTGCAGACCGGCCCGCATTAGATTCGGACAGGGTCCGGATCTGGACCCGCAGACTGGCAATCCTCAATGGGCATAAGAAAACTAATCCACAAATTATTCCCGATTTCTGATGAATCTGAATCTTTTGCTGATGAATACTGATAATGAATTTTGCACAAATTCCCATGCTGGATCTAGATGGTAGGGCTTGCAGTAAAAGTGGTATGGCTGCAAGGTGAAAGGTACGGCTAGCTTAGGAAGCTGCAACCCTTCAAAATCTGCTCATAAATTGTTTTGTATCTGCTGCAACCAACTCATAGAGGAAATCTTGCAGAAATTACATCAAACAATGCCCAATCGATCTCCAGGTGACATCCTTATTTATTAAATAATTCTGATCTGAATTCACCAAATCCTAGACACCTTATTGCTGTAAGAAAACCTGTGAAATCTACCTGTAAATCAGCCACTGTAGCACAAATGGAAACCTTGTTTAGATTCCGCTCAATGGTGAACTGGTTTTCGTCCAATTCACAATTCTCCAAGGGTTTTCATCCTCAGAAAATACTTGACAAGACTTGTTCTATGAAAGAAATCTGAAATTGATCTCATATTTATGAATGATGCCTCCTCAAGTTACTTTATTGACTTCAAACCCTAATTGGCCCTTTTAGGGTTTCCACTTTATTTAATTAAGTTTATTTTTACAAACTTATTTCTCCTCATCAACTTTGAACCCCTTATGAATTTTTTATTACTAATAATTTGTTTTTAAAACAACTTAATTTAAGCCTTCCTAGGCGTCGTGTCCCATGATGGTCCACTTATTGGTTACTTTATTAAAATAATATAAAGTAATTTTTTTTAGATGCTTATTTTATTAAAATATTTAGAACATTGAAGTCATAAATTCAATATTCCATTTTTATATTTTATTGCTGAAATCATCACCTTGACTCGAAACTGAAAAGTGAGTGCTGCCAGCAGTCCAAGGGTGATATCTAAATATAGCAAGGCCATTGCTAGTTCCCTCCTACAAAATAGGAACCCTTCCTAAAATTTAGAAAATTGTCTCAAACGATTCGGAATGGCTCAAAATGCTTCCCGGACCATCTCCCAGTCTTTTCCTAAAAAATAGGGATCCTCTTAAAAAATAGGAGATTGCCTCAAACTGTCTGGAGTGGCTTGTAAAGCTCCCTACTAAGCTCCACAACCCTTGGTTAAGTCCCCTAGCCACTCTACTGACCTACGAGAACCCTTGATTATAGGCCAATCTCTGTTGTAGTCTAAACTACCTAAGGAAGGGATGTTACAAAGCAACTGAAGTATCAAGCAAATTATTAGCCATTTTTTTTCATGGTGGCTCAGTATTACAATAATCTCTCTCTGTGTGTGGCTGAGTGCTCATGCATCCGGCTGAGTGTCATCCGACTGAGTGTTTGTCGCGGCTTCCATCCTTCTTGCCACGGGCTTGGTATTTGTCGCAACCTCCATCCTTCCTGCCATCGTACTTGTCTTCCTTTGTTCCTATGGGACATTCACCGTTCCTGTCGCGGCCATCGTGGGAGAACAACAGCCCACCGTATTGTTCGTGCATCCAGCTGAGTGCCATACATATCTTACACGCGATACGTATCTACCTTGCCACCCGAGCCATCACACCGGTTGGGCTTTCAAGCATGTTACGATGGACATGAACAACTGTGTCCGAAGTTTTCACTCCCAGGCTGCGGAAAGAAGGTAACGCAGGGAGAGCACTGATTCTTGTGGCGTCACCGTGGGAGTACAACTGTATACCGTATTGATCGTGCACGCTTCATACAGCTCCAACATCCTTCTTTCGAGCTTGCAGACCACCATGAAGCTGCGTGTGACTGTTTGAGCTGCTGTCAACGAACTGTAGATGGAGTTCAGTATTTGCTGGTAATCACTTACTGCAGCGCCATGACAGGAGATTTGGGGGAGACGCCTTTGCTCACCTACCAGAGGCTACATGACCGTATTATGAAACTCGAGGCTGAGAACTCCCAACTCCATACCACTGTACAAAGTCTATCCACCTCGATGTCGGAATTAAAACAGCTTCTGCATAGGTTTTCATCTATTTTCACTTCAGAAACAGCAGGGATCAAATTAGACCTGGAATCAGTTATTGGGAGTTTAGAAGGATTTGACAGCTACAAAATGACACAAGCAGATATAGTGGCTAAACACTCAACTTTAATGACCGAGACCGAGGAGAAGGTAAAAACTTGGGCTTCTATTTGTGATAACACAATTATTGCTGCACCTCTATCTGGGGTGAAGTTGGTTCAGGGTAAGATGAACGACGAGCGTGTGAGACGGACACGTGAGCTGAATCTGCGTGTTTGTGGTCTCCCCCCACTAATGATCCTTCCTCTATTGGGGAATACTTTCTCAAGGATCAGCTCGACGTCCACGATATTTCACTTGACAGATGTTGGGTATGTCCCGATGGGACTCTTGTTATCAGGTTTCTCTCTTTGCATGATAGATTGCGGGTTCTTAGAGCGAAGAGAAAATTATTTTCTCTTCCGTCTAAGATTTTTCTTGATGAGGATCTCACTAGATCACAGGTGACAGAGTTGAAACAGGCCAAGACCCTTGTTGCTGAGGCCAAAGGCAGTGGTAAATGGGCAGTTATTAGGAATCTCAGGGCAGTGATACGGGATTCTCCCCCCAGTTGGTGGGACTCGAGGCAGGCCGCAAAGGCCAAATGACGACCACGTCAGCAGTTTGACAAGAGTGGGCCCCCCTCTGGCTCTCTTCTTGTTAATTGCTAGAACGGTAATGGCTCTTTTTGGTCGTTACCTGGTCTTTTTCAGGATGCGGTGGGGTCGGCCGACATCTCAGCTATCACAGAGACCCATGAGAGTCCTGTTCGCCCCCTCCCGGGTTTCAACGGTTATCAGTATTCATGGATGAGGTTCGCTCCTCGGGTGGTGTGCGGGGCTCCGGAGGCGTTGCCTGCTTGATTCGTGATAGCCTCTTCAGTGCTACTTCTGTGGTCCATTCTGACACATGCTAGATTTATGTGGGTCCGTGTATGTCACGATAGCTAGCACCAGTGAGATATCTTCATCGTGGTTTGTTACTTTCCACCGGCCTCTTCGCCTTACGCCATTCACAGTATCGAGGATGGTGATCCATTTTTTGATCTGATTGAGTGTATTTCCAGATTCAGTGTCTTGGGTGACATCATTATCTTAGGTGACTTTAATGCACGGACTAGGGAGCTACAGACCCCTATACATGACCGAGGCATGGATCGGACCTGCATTACTGAACTTGATCCTGTCAGTTTAGGGCTCCAGCGTGTTTCTGAGGATTGCGATGGACCTCTATCTATCTATGGTCGCCACCTCCTCCAGCTATGCGAGTCTTCTGATCTGGTTATTTTGAATGGCCTCCATTGCTTTCCTGGTTCAGGGCTCTTCACCTGTTGGCCGCACTGTGGGGGCGCCAGTGTGGTGAACTATGTTATCACCGGCGCTTCCTTCATCTCTTCCATCCGCAACTTCACCATCACTCGTCTCCCGCTTGCCGACCATGCTCTTTTGAGCCTTTCACTTTGCTTCTCCCCCCCTCGCTGTTCCCACCTTCCCCGTATTCCGGCTGTCCTTGATCGTTCTCCTACCCATTTTCCCTTCTTCTTTGCAGAGGGTGGTTGCGATCTCTTTATCCTCCACCTCCGTTGCCTCCTCTCGCCGGAGGACTTCTTTGACTACTGCCATGTTTCATCCAGGTTTGACCTTTTGGTCACTGCTATCTGGGAGACGGCTTTCCTCTCCATCCCTCACCACCCTATCTGCAAATCCACCCGCCAGTCTTCTCGCCCTATGAACCGTTGGTTTGACGACGACTATAGAGCCTTCCACTGCACCTTACGCTCGACCTTTGTGACTCTCCCCTCCAACTTTGCTGGCCTCCGCTCCTCGTACCGCCGCTTTCTTTGCTCAAAGAAATGCACTTACATTGCCTCTCAGTGTCGATCCTTGTGCGATACACTTATCCAGAACCCTATGTTTTTTTGGCGCACCTTGTTTCCTCGGCACCCCGCTCCGCCTTCCACCATCGATCTTAGATCCCTCGCCTCCCACACCTCCAATCTTTACGACATTCTTGACCAGCTGCCTCTCCACCTCACCCCCCCTCATTGCCATATCTTCACCACTTCCAACATCTACGAGGCTGTCAGATTCATGAGATGCAGTAGGGTAGCCGATGTGGACGATTTTCAGGCTGAGCTCTTCAAGCTCGGTATCCCTATTTTGAGCTCCTATCTTCCGACACTCTTTAATAGAGTTGTTTGCACCGGCTTCCCTGAGTTTTGGTCGAGACACTTGATCTACCCGATTCACAAGGCTTGGCCTGTCTCCGACCCCAGCAACTACAGGACCATCATGATTGGGCATACTTTCGCCAAACTCTACGCAACGACACTGAATACTATTCTTAACAGGAGAGATTGCAGGGCTAGAGGCCAAGCTAGCTTCCGGATAGATTACCAGACCATGGACCATATCCTGACCTTGCGGGTGATTATTGAGGAGGCTCGTCACCGCTCTGCGAAAGTCTATTGTTGCTTCATTGACTTTCGTAAGGCTTTTGATACCGTCCCTCGAACCACACTCTTCCAGAGACTTAGAGATATCGGGATTTCAAAGACTCTTTTGACAGCTATCATGAGACTATATGAGCATGTTGAGGGCAGATTTAGGACTTACGAGGGCTTCTCCGATCCAATCCAGAGCACTATTGGGGTGAAACAGGGATGCCCCCTTTCCCCCACCTTGTTCGGCATTTACATTGATGAGCTCGAGGCTTTTCCTAGAGATTCCTCGCTCCCGTGTGATGGTTGCTACCTGCATCAGGTTCTTATTTCCATTCTCCTCTTTGCCTATGATGTGATTCTCCTTGCCTCCTCACCTGAGAGTCTTCAGAGACTTCTTGACAGCTTGGCATCTTTTTGTGACTTGAGACAGTTGGTGGTGAATTTGAGCAAAACACAAGTCATGGTATTCAACTGCCTAAAGACCTCGCATCTCCACTTCTTCTATCAGGGCCTGGAGATTGAGATTACTTCTTATACCTATCTTGGAGTCAAGCTCACCGACCCTCGCTTCAGCCTGAGACCCGCTTTTCTGCCCAGGATTAGTAAGGGTATGGGTTCCCTTGCCATGTTAGAGAGACAATGTTTCAGTCATCATTTTCAGGACACCGTGTCCAAGTTATCTCTATTGGACTCCTTAGTTAGATCTACAGTTCTTTATGGCTCTACTGTTTGGGGGCCGCCCTCCTGGATTCTGATTGGGCCTCTATCGAGCGTGTTCAAACTATCTTTCTCGGGCGTACCATCAGATGTCCTCGGTCCACATCTCACAACATCATCCTGGCCGAATTTGGGGCTCACCCCTTCAAATTGGGGGCAATCTTTGACCTGGTTTGGTTCATCCACCGCCTCCGTTGTTTTGCCGACTCCACTGACGGTCGCCACAGATATTCCTACCTGGCCTACTGTTCTTCGGTGGCGCTCGCCAAGGCGGACCCCTCCCCAATGCCCGTTGTTGGTATGCCCAGGCCTCATCCCTCCTTGGTTCAATCGGGATCGACATTGATCATTTACCACCCTATCAGTCCTCTCTAGATGCTCTGGCTCACCTTCTCCCTTCCAAACAAGAGTTGAACAGACATGTCAGACTTGACATTTACAGGCGATATATCACCACGACCTAGATCAGTCCATATGGGGGCCTGCGCCTGAGGATGGCTTTTTACGCCGAGCACTTTCTTGACATCTAAGATGGGATCATTGTTCGTCCTAGTTACTTATCTCAGCGTTGGTGCCATGCTCTTCGCATCTCGTTGGGATCCTTCAGGGTTGGTTCTCACCGCCTTCGGGCCCAGACTGATCATCACATTGACAGAGAGGATCGGATTTGCAGGCTATGCTCCCTGGCCGAGATTGAGACTTAGACACACTTTATCTTTCGTTGCCCTACTTACTATGAGATCAGAGGGAGGTTCTACTGCCTATTCAGGGGGTGCAGTTCCCTGACTACTTTCTTCAGCTACACAGATCAGAGATGCCTTGCACTTTATTTCCATGAGACTGCGCAGCTCCGTGCTCATACTCTACAACTTCTTTTTCCACAGAGACAGATATCCGACTAGCTCATTACGGCCTTCTTCTTGCCCTCATCTCCGTTGCGGGGTTCGAAGCGGCCTCATGATGCCCCCACTACCAGTCACTCCAGATCGGGGAGACCCTGCAGCACCTCTACTTGTCAGCGACACATCTCCAGTAGTTCACAGCGGTGACTCAGGGCTCCTGCTCACCTGGATCACTATCCTTCTGTGTTGGCTTTCTTTTCACCTGAAAGAGAGCCTTAGTCCTTTCTGTGCGCTTTCTCCTGGCACTACATGTTTCTTACACTCTTTTGTATTTCTTGTTCTTGCTTGCTTTCTTCCCCTGCCACTATTTTGTGGTCTTTTGGTTCGCTGCTCCTTTTGCTGTACATTTCCTGTCCCCTAGACCCTTGTTGGTCTCTTGTTGGACATTAATAAATTTATCTTATCTATCTTATCTTATATTGAAGATGAAGGAGTTTATTTATACCTTTGTCGTTCATATTTGATATTATTCATCACATTAATGTATGGTGGATTGATATATGCCGCTAATACTTAGTGAACTTCTAATGTTCGGCAACTCCATTGGCATGAAGAAAATCATACAGGACTAATACATTAAAGATAGCAGGGTTAATACATTAGATAGGCCATAAACCTTCTTTGGTATGCACGGGTATTTGGAGATTCATTCACCCACACGGCTTGGAATTCTGACTGAGTTTTGTGAGTTTGGGTAATACTGCGAAGCCTGGACTGAAGATTGGAGACAGGTTGCTTGGAGGTGTGAAGATAGTGCAGAGATTATTCTTCATTTACTATTGTTTCCATACAGACTTGGCGACTTCCAATGCCAAGACTCATTCATTATACACCTATACAAAGGAGGATGTGAGAATAAGTAAGATCTCATCGCTGCAATACCATTTGCATATCTCTGTAAACTCTTGTTGCCATTAAATCTGGTGCTGCAAATGAACAGTAAGTTGCTTATCTCTGAGATATGATTCTGTTACATTGTTTTCATCATTCTCTGAGCTTGTGATCTGTTGCAAACATTTTTTGATCACCATTATCGATGCAAAATTCTACAAATGTTCATTCAAGTAATCTGTTTGGCAAATTACCTTCAGAAAAGGTTGCAAGTTTTTTTTGAAACTAGACAAGGGATATTTCATTTTTGTATGCCCAGTTGTGACTTTTCCGATCCATACAAACCGCACAATAGGTTTTCTTCATCGTACAACTAGTTTAATATTTTTATATGGTATCATACAATTCTTGCCGACAATTTATCTTGTACGGATTCCATAGAAATTTATCAAGGTATAGTTCTTCCTTCATTCTCTATCATACCTACTGTGATGTACAGTTAGTGTTACATCTATATTCACCTATACCGAGTGTTCTAGATTCTATTGTATGGCCTATATACATTTTTTCTCATGCTGAACAATAGCTATGGGCTGCTCATGATGTGCAGTCTGATCTTTTTCATCTTCCTAGTTATGTGGTATGGCCTACTCAATAAAATTGTCTTCTACAATTTGGTGAATTGCATTTTTCTTGTATTGTACTGCCCGTATGGAATGCTAAAGCCTAAAACAATAGAATATACTCCTTCCCCTCCTACTATACTATCTAGTGCAATTGCTACCATTTAGTCCTTGTTTGTGTGTCCTATATTAATCAGGTATTCTTCAGCTTCTATATCTGGCAAAGACAAAGATTCATTATTTCTAGTTGGAATCTTGGATGAATCTACATTCCCAGCACATGAGGATATTGAACAATATTTTCCTAATGAGGATTTTCGAATGGGGATAATATTGAAGTGCCTACAATGTTGTCTACATTCAACAATCTATTGGGTGAAGCATTTTAAGACTCCAATGTCCAGTTAGATTGAATTCTTTGTTTGTTTGGTCCTTAGCCACCATTCATTGAATTGTATGGATGCTCTAGCTATATTGATTCTGCTAATTCTCCACATATATTTCCATTTGTTAGTGATCAATGTTTCCTTCATCAATTTTCCTCTCTAATGTTAACCAAAACAATCACTCCAGATCTTTGTCCCTCTTTTATCATGGAATGCTCTCTAGTTGTGGAACAATCAGGTTATGCTCAGGTTGTTCTAGCTGTCAGTGGAAAGCGTCAACACCAAAGTGTTCCCCCTATAGTTCATCACATGTTTGGAAAACATTACCTAGGGATTACTTGTTTTCTTTGTTGTCTAGAAGAGGGATCCTCTTTGCAGTGGGATGATGTAGTTAGCATGCAATGCCTTTTTTATGTTTTGTTTATATGGTTGTATCTGACTGTATATTAAATGCTTGTTAACTTCCAGGTAGTTGGAGGAGTTGGTTGGTAGAAAGTTGTGATCTACTTGGCAATTGTGGCTCTCTTTAAATAAACTATGTAGTCAGGGAAATGATTCCAATTCTTGGCCGAACATCTTTAGTCAACCTCGATAATGAACTTCATGTGTGAATCAAGATATAAGAACTAAACTATCTATTAATTATTTCAAGTATTCATTTTATCAAAAAGCAGAGTAAACAAGATCTACCTTCTTGTTTTGCAATAGGTCGACGTACTATTGCCTCACATAATAGCATTCAACCTCTTGCTAGAATTCTTCTCAAACATTTTACAAGTCAATGTACAAATGTGTCCAAACAATCAAAATATTCAGTTCACATCAAGTTATCATCTACTTGGCTAGCTTTAGCCTATGTATCTGCTAATTCTTAAGGGAGGAAATCCTTTGAGGAAATATCCAAGAAATAACTAAATTCCTTAGCCTGTACATCCTTGCATCTCTAGTTGGCTTCTTCAAATTCAGCTTCATGTCGCATCAAGATTTTCCATTTTCACACTTAGGTTTTCTATGTTACCAAATCGGTAGGAAAACCTTGCATTTCTGGGTACGATTCATCTCGGAAACAAATTGGATTCCAATCCAACTATGGAAATGGGTAAGGTTTGATTTTCAATGGTCAGAATCACATGGAACCATCTAAGGGTGTATTCAAGCGATTCCAGGGTCAACACGGCATTTACAGATTGATCCCAATGGTAGACAAGCTATACAGAACCCTAAACGATAGTTATATAATAAGTTTTGAGTGTTTAACTCTTTGCAGCAACAACAAACAGGTAATTCATGTGTGATAATGCATTTCAGCATCAGAAAACCAACATTTCTGATTCTGTGTTAGAAGCAATAATTGATCCAAGACAATTTAACTGAACATGACCATATATAGCTTAAAGTATTAATATATATCATGTGTAGCTTTATATGCTGTAACTTCATATTTTATACAGTATGGATTCGAAAGAGGTAAGGAAGTAACAATTAAATATTAAATTATTAATCATAAAGGGATTTTATCATGCTGTATTTTAAGACAAAATTATAAATTAATATAAGTTTCACAATGAATATTAAATTAACAAATAGTATATAAATTAGATAAAAACGGTATATTGTAAATTAGATAAAAACAGTATATATTTATGATATTTTTCCATATGGACATACCCAAAACACAACCAACTCTCAGTTTTTTTCTGTATCAGTATATCATGCCCATGTACATGTACTTGCATTGGATTCTGATTCGATAACTTAGAATATATTTGATTTTCAATCATCCATTGATGACAACTAATAGTATAGTGTTTGGTTGTGAATCCGAGATATTATAGGTAACACACTAGACATAAACATAGGTGGTGCCAAAAAATGTAGGTGTTTAGTGCAAACAAATCTGAATATGCAATAACAGATCAACTCTAAAAATTCACAAAGTCCTCATTACCTAAAAACACAACAAAATGAATGGAATAGAATGTCCCCACTAATTCATATTATCATGATGTACGCAGTCTCCAATGCAGGCTCTATTTTCATTAGACATGGATATAAAATCCATCGTGGAAAACTGTGATCAACTTGATATAACACATATATCTAACTCCTAACTATAATGTTAGATCATTCAAATCTAATGTGACCTAACTTATATCTAGACTAGCACGTCAAACTCAAAGGTTGCTGCAACGGGGAGACATATTATGTATATCCCCTTGTGTTGCAATAATCATCATTTAAAATATACATAGGGAGGTATTCTGTAACTGAGTGTTCTATTCCCACCTAGTAGATAAACGACATACATGTTCATTATTCAATTAAAAATAGGACAAATGACTTTTGACTTTATACAAATGGTATGTAATTGAACTTTAATTTAGTAATACTTGAAAAGAAAAAGTCTGATACAAGTTTACAATCTAAGTTTCATCACATAGACAATCTAACTAAACATAAATAAAGGAACAACTAGACATTTACCAATAACTGAGATGCAACATCCCCAAGAACTCTCATTGCATCTTCAGGTTGAGGTGCAGTAAATACTGGAACTCCAGGCTTCACAAGTCTCATAACACATCAAAAGCAATGTGAGTAGATCTCCACAAGATAACAATATAATTTACAGTTAAAGTTTTAATAACCTTAGCACATAATGAAATCAAAGTCAAAATTTTAAACATCAAATTGTGGAGTAAATGGAGATCTTATATATTTTGATGACATCACACCTTGATGATTCCAGCTTTCTCTCCAGCAATTTGTGTTAGGGTATTACCTGTTCAATGATGTTCTAAGTTGAATCAAAATGTTAAAATATTAAACCAATAGTTACTTGTGTTTCTATGGCTAGAAAAGTAAATGTGAAAAGCTATTTGACAAGGAATATTTATACCTCACCATGGGGCATTTATGATACCAGATACCTTGATATCATTTAAAAATTAATTTTTATCATCAACCGTATTGGAAAATCATTAAAGACAAAAAAACTATAACGAAGGGGCAACAAATGCTATTTCAATTAAATTTACTACAAAACTTTTAAACTTCCTTAAGCAGGATGACTTTCATTAACAAATTGTTCAGCCTAGCAATAAGACAGGATATCCATATGATAACTTGCCATTTATTAATAGGGTGCATTTGCTTCCTCTCTGAGCTGTAAAATATTATATTAAGTATATGAATTCCAAGGGCTTATAACATGCCAATAGATCCTTCGTTAAAAATGGTCTCTGATGAATATCAAAGTTTTATTTATCGTAAAAGCATACGTTCTGTTTGAGTCAATCACAGGCAATTACAATTAATAACAATCATAACTTCTAGTGATATGTTCTCATGAAAACAAAGTGAATTAAAAGTTAGATGTTGCTTCTTACCAAACACACAGAATTTATAATTGTCTTGTAATGATTGCAACTGCTTCAAAAGTTCAATCACAAATTTTATAAGCTTATAAGCAAGGTCACCTAGAGACTGGGAGACTATTACTGGTACCGGTACTGCTAATTTTCAAAAATAGGAGACGGGAGTACTTGGAGACAACAAATTTTTCAATATCATTTAATAAATTATAATTTCCAAGAAATATCATAACATTGAGCTTTGAAAACAAGAACAATGGAAAGGTTTAAGTTTGAACATTAAAACCAGTCAACTAGGGCTTTGAATGGCAACGTCTGGGCTTCCAGCGGCAAAAAATTATGTTTAACTTTTTTTTTGTTTTTAACGTGCCTTTTTCACCTGGAGACATACGGGAGATGTCATAAAACTTGGTGGGAGAAGGGTACAGTAGGAGACATCAAGATGAAGTCTCCGCTCATTTTTGAGGTCTCTAGGTATGTGTAAAGTCTCGGAAACGCATCTCCATTTCCAAGACGCATCTTGCAAGGGTGGAGACGCATCTCTCGGTTACAATGCTTATAAGTATAAATAAAGAACTGAACAGAAAATATCAAACAGCAAAGCATTTTTCTTCTTTATTTAATTGATAGACTAAGTTTTAGATTTCACACAAGAAATAATTAAAATAGGCCATATCCTTTGTTAAACCTCACATTCTCCATGAAATCCCTCTAAAACCTTTGCTTAAAGCATGTTATAAGTGCACTGCTGAATGACTTTCCTAATTAATTAAATTCCAAAGAACTAATCAAGTTTAATTAGTGATTAGTCATAACATAATTTATTTCATGTCAAAAGGACTTGAAAGATTGAAATAACAAAGGTAATCCTAGCGAATTTTAACAGTTCACCTTGTATACCTCATGACTATATTACATTGTAGACCATTTACTAACTTTATGAAAAAATGAAACAAGGAGGAGCGGCGAGGGTGGGAAGAAGGGCAGTGGAGGATGTAAGGTTTCTTCTGCGGAACGAGAGGCTGCGGATGGGGATGAAGATAAGGCGGATGGAGGTGATTTTGCCATGGCTAGGGGAGGTGCTTTTCTTGTGGTGCTGGTTTGGGAGCCCTTGGTTCTGTTGTGAGGTTTTCACACCATCGCACCATGAAACATGGGACCCCCCTCTTTTTTTTTCCTTTGAGCAGGTGCCAGTTTAGTTTGTTGTAGGTGTTAGTGTTTGAGTAGATTGGCAACATTTTTAGAATCTGAGCTTTGGTGACTGAGAGCAAAACAAGGAATTAGTCGTAACAAGCAAGGAGGTTGGACTTAGAAAAAATCAGACTTAGCGGAATTTTGATCATGTGGATTAGCAATTTAGTGGAAACATAAAAAATGGTGGCGATTAACTGTCAAGTAAATATAAAAATTAAATGGAGTGACCAGATGAGGTGTAAATTCAGGTCAACTTGAGATCATAAAAATCAGGCTCAAATCATTAAGTTATTTTGAGTCGAAGTCAATTTCGCCTAAGTACATATCGGTTTCCACTAATACTAAATGCACTCGCCTAAGTTACCCTTGATTTCCACTTTTCATTGCCAAGTTTGCCAATGTCCATGTTGATTTCCACTACAGATTTGCAACACCTTGCCCAAGTCGACAGGAGTTTCCACCAAGCAATTGGATGTTTCGCCTAAGTAGCCTTACATTTCCACTCAAAATTTGCCTAAGTCACTAGTTGTTTCCACTTGAAGCATAGAGGTTTTGCCCAACTTGGTAGTGGTTTCCACTTGTTGATTAATGGTTTAGCCTAACTCTCTAGAGCTTTCCACTTGACGTTTGATGGTTTTGCCTAAGTGTATAGTGGTTTCCACTTTTGGGATTTTAACCTTTGCCTAACCTACTAGTTGTTTGCACTTGGTGTATGGCAGTTTTGCCTAAGTAGTGGTTTCCACTTCAAGATTTCAACCACAAATCAAGGTCAGCTTTCATCGAAATTACAAATGGGGCTATAGTAATGGTGCAATCTGCATGGTTAGAAGAGTGGATCGAATCAGTCAGGGGCTCACTATTCAATGTGAGGTAAGCACCAATTAAGTACCAATGGAATCGATCTTAACCTTGCATTGAGGCATGGGCTTAGGTTGATTAAAGGGGATAGGCCTCAAATCAAATGCAAGACCCTAAATCTCAAACGTATGGCCTTTATTTCTAGCGCGTGGCCTCATTTCCATAAGCATGGGCCTTAATCCTTAAAAGTGTGGCCCCTAAATTCAAATCTAGGGCCCTAAATTTGATCGTATGGCATCAAACCCCAAGCACATGGGCTTTAATCCTTAAACGTATGGCCTTTATTTCTAGCATGTGGCCTCATTTCCATAAGCTAGGCCCCAAATCTCTAGCGCATCGCCTCAAATCAAATGAAAGGCCCTAAATCTCTAACGTATGGGCCTTAATATCTAATGTGTGGCCCTAAATCTGAACGAATAGGCCTTAAATCCATAACATGTGGCCTTGAAATTAATAGCTCTGACCTAAATCTGGCTTTAAATCTGGTCGCCTGGCTTCATTGTCAAATGCATGGGCTGTTATTGCCAAACGTGTCGCCTTATTTCAAATGCATGGACATAAATCCTAGCGTGTAGGCCTAAAGATCAATCATGTAGGCCTATAATTCAAACGTATGGCCTCGACCTCAAACGTGTGGCCTCGTGTCTTTAACGTATGGATTGGAATTTAATGGCTAGGCCCCAAATCTTGTTAATTTATAGCTTCGATCTGAATGAATTATATATATATATATATATATATATATATTCGAATGAATTATTTATCAGATTCAATATGCTAGAATGTATCATTTCCCTTAGTATTGGTCGTTCTTTTCAGTACTCGCGACTAGTTTTACAAATCCAGACTATTATGGAGGAATAAATAGTGTTGTCCAACATTAGAAACTGGTTTAATATTTTCTCAGGAGACTATTGCCTGAGAAGAATCAATTTTTTATTTAAGCTTGGATCAGACTATTTAATAATTTTTGGTTGGGTGATATTAATCTGGGCAGGTCAATACATTGGTAGGATTTTTGAGAAGCAAATATCTTTAGTGTCGGAGGTTAGAAGTCAATCAGCGACAGGGAACATAGGCGACATTGCATATTAAACATTCCTGTGTGTCGTGGAGTATAATGAGCATTTTGATAATTGTTTAATATTTTCCGCACTGAAATTATTTTATCGGCCTTCTTGAAGGTTCAAAATTAAATTGAGTTTCTAAAGTCGCAGGTAATATATGTGTGGGAGCGGCAACTAAATGCATTCCTTTAATAATTTCATCGGCTATCTATTGTTAAAAGTTTAAAAACTTTATTACTTATTGAAAAAAAAAATTGGTGGGTCCCGATTTTGGGAACAACTTACATTTTTTCGCAACTTTGTGAATTAAATCTTTGAAGCGAAGTCTTTATTAAGTGTGGTGGAGACTTTGGGAAATATTTCTCTTGTCGGGCCTATGGTTCTAAGAGATTTAATAATTATTTCATTCGAACTTTGCCGCAACAGTATTCAGAGATTAAGTCAGTATATTTCATAGTTCTGGGTATCATAGGCGGTGATATAGTATGCGGGTGTAGTTTCTTCTGAGAGTATGGAGTCGTATGGAATCGACGGTCTTTGTAATTAGATGCACGAGGAGACACTAATGCAAGCTGGTAGTCCGGAAAAGAACAGAGTTTTTCCCCGCATAACGCAATCCGTTCAAGAATTGAGAATGGATTAGTCAGATTTCATAATTGTTTGTGCCGTAAGCATCAATTTGGGTCTGTTCTTATTTGGGCCGGTATTCTGAAGCTCTCAGTGGTATGAAATAATTGATTAGACTCAGGAAGGGTGACGGGTTGCATCAGTATAGTCATTGTTGTAAGTTAATTACTCTTCTCCATTTTCAATAGTTGTAAGGTATTGGGCATGAAGATTCAATATTAAGATTGACATGCGTATCTATGGTATCGCTGCAAGAGTTGGTGCAATTGAAGTAAATAGATTGCTGCAGCCAGTTCGGTATTGGACTGCATGTGTTCGAAGTGTTCTTATTCTTCTACAAATAAACAGGTTTCGAATTTGCTGATGGAGATGGGACTTCAATTTTGGATTTGAAGAACAATAGTAGGAGTTTTTTTGGGGGCCTGTCATTGGTAATAGCAGCCTCTGATTTTGTTAGTTTCTTGCTACAACAGGGTTAAAATTTGTTTGTTTGGTGATTGCACGGTGATCAAATACCCCTGTTCCGAAGGTCTGAGTGCTTCTTAGAGTTTGTCCATCACAACCAAGCAATTCTGGGCACTTAATGCTGCATTTCAAGTAATTGGGACAATTACTTCTTGGACGTTACATGCACAGGAAGCACAAGCAGAGGAAAGGATTGTAAAACAGATCCACAATTGAGGGGAGCTTGTAACAAGCATATACATTACAGGGAATGATCATTGAACAGCGATAGTGAACCATATACAAAACCATCATGGGAAGGGAATTACATTGGTACCTGACCTTGAACGTGGAATTGTAAACGTCTGCTGTGTTTTTTTTACCAGGTCCGTTATTAGTTCTATGTGCTTCTTGTAGAGATTTTAGAGGCTTTTCGGTTATAATCTGGCAGGATGTGAGTATTTTCAGACTGGCTATGAATTAATATTTATTGATGTCTGAAATACTATATTATTATCTGATGTGGGAAATGTAATGGTACTTGTTCAAAGTCACGCACTATCATTAATGAAGGAAATTTTATTCTCCTGAAACTCATAACCCATTTGAGTTCATGCAATCTGCTTGACAAATTGTCCTTTCTCTCATCTGTGAGAACAAGCTGAAAGTATGGGTTTTAGAAAAAAAAAATCAGAATCGCCACAGATTGAAGATTGGTGATCTATTATATTGAAACTGTATAAGGGAAGACATGCAGAAATTTCCAGTGGAAACAGGGTAATTTTCAGTGCGTCAGATTGGGTGGAAGCAAAACGAAGTTAAAGACAATGGAAAATCTGGAAAGCCCTGTGTTCTCAAAAGAATTCAATGACACATTTTATGATGAACATTTAAGGGACCTGCAAAAAGAAATTGAAATAGGGAATGAATTATATTGCCTTGGATGGCAATTGGAGAATATAAAAGTTATGGGAGGTGTGCTTGTCAAATTGGAAGAGATAGATTCATATCTATCTAGAATAGACCCGACTGATTGCAGGCTCTTCAATTGGGCCTTGCAGCCCTCAATGGTTGCTTTAGTCCAATGCAGGTTTATGGAACATCCACATAGAGACATTAGGCTTGTAATCGCCTCATGCCTTAGTGAGATCACTCGGCCCACAGCCCCTATTACACCTTATAATGATAACATTTGGAAGCAGGTTTTACAACTCATTGTGCACAGTTTAGGTGGACTAAATAATGATAAAAGTCCTACCTTTGGTAAGCAGGCAGAAATCTTGGAATTAATGGCAAGAACTAAAAATTTTATTCACATGATGAATCTCGGTTGTGATAAGACGATTCAACAATTATTTCAATGTCTCCTAAGTAATTTCAGGAAGCATCATCCAGACAGGGTAAAGGCCTGCATGAAAACTATCATGTCCTTGATCTTAGATGAGGACAATGACATATGTAAGCAGTTGCAATCAGATTTGTTGGCAATCTGGAGAGGGGAACAAAAGACCTCACCCGTGGCATATGAGCTCTCAGCTGAATTGATTGACCATAAAGCTGAAAGGTTCAAGGGTTTTATGACTGAAAATGAGCAAATATCAGTAGGCATATAGGTTATAGGGTCTCCGGAAATGAGCAAGAACCAAATGAGAAAAGGGCAGATTTGTTCTACATGCCAAGGGGCTTGGTCTCTTGAACATGTTTGTGGTATTATGCAGGGAAAAGATATGGTTAAAGACGGTGACAACCAGTTGGATGCCCTTAACAATTCATGTCATGAGGAATTGTTGGATGACATAACAACAACCTTACCTCTTCATACAGGTAAGTTTGAGGCCTATGGTGACTGTGATAACACCTGTGAAGGATATGAGGAATCATGTGATTTCTATAGCAGCACATCACTTATGCATAATGAGGATTTGGATGACCAACAAGAGAATGCATTTCAAAATGACAAAAATGAGAAGCATGCTTTGAAGAGTCAGCTGAAAGTTAGTGATGATGTCAGTGTTGCAGCTCTTGTACGTCATGATAGCACTCACAGGTTTATTGAGGATCTTTACAGGAATGCTCAAATGGAAAGAGGACAAAATGGTGTAGGCAGTGAATCTTATGTTGCTGATTTACAAGGGGTCAAAACAATGTTTGAGGTTTGGAAATCAGAATATCTATGTTTACTTTCAGATCGCAACTACCTGTTACAGGTTGCTGAAAAATTTACTGAGCAGTTGAGGAAAAAAGATGATGAGGTTAATAAGCTCAGCAGAGAGCTTAATGTTGCTCAGGAAAAATTGGAGCACACAAATCTTGCTCTTCGGGAAGCAAGAAATCAGATTGTTGCCACTAGTTAGTATAGGGAATAGGACGACAAAGAAAGGTCTGAGTTCTTTCAGGAAGTGATTCAGGAACTTGATAGCATACAACAGACTTATGACTTGGATAGCTGTCCCAAAAAATCAGATAACAAATCTTTAGATCATCCCGGACTTCTTTATGAATTGGATAATTTCAGTCCGTTGACAATTTCTTGTATGAGGTGGATGCTGATTTGACATTTGATAATCCCCTTTTTGAGTTAGACGAGGAAGATAATTCCAAACCCCGTGACGAGGATGATATTGATTACAGGATTTGGGACCCAAGTCCAGTTACTAGGAATGAGTCTTGGTCACCAGATTGGAGTGACGGGGTGAGTTCAATTGTTGAGCAGTTGGGTTTCTACATCAGCGGTTCAGGATGGGCAACTGTGACTTATGGTATGTTGGGTGATATACTTTTCCTTGCATTACTTCTTGCTGATGAAGGGATGCCTAGTTTTGATTGCATCTTGAGACTTTTCGATTCACTCATATTTGGTGATCGTGTCAGCCTAATAGTTTGGGATCCTGGTATTTGTATGACTGATGCATTGTTGTTTTGGGTGAGTATTGAGTGGCTTCACATCACTGGTCACATTTTTGTCAAGATAGCACATCAGCGGAGTGGGGCAACTTCCTTGAGGTTGGTATGGGACCTAGGCATTTTGGTCATAGCATGCAGGTACCAATTGCTTGAGGGCAAACAATCTCCGAGAAGGGAGGATTTGTAATGTCCCCTTTTTAGGGCACATTATATCTATTGCATCGTTAGCCGTTTTATCTTGGCCGATAGGCTAACAAGGGTTTGACTGGGGTCAGTATAATATTTGGCCTAGGGAATTCCAGTTTCAGGGCAATAAGAGTAGTTCCCGCAGGGTTTCCAGATACTTACTATTTATAGTAAGTCGACAGAGTTCAGTCTTTGTGGCATTTCAATATTGGACTTGGAGCGTATCACCGAGAGCTTTCTGGCAAGCCATCACACGTCCTCTTCCGAGCTCATTTGGTCATCCATTTTAATGCCAAAAGATTTCATACTTTATTATTATGTCACTTTATTATTAAATGGATGTATTACTTTAAAGTGACAAAAAGTGAGAATATGAAAAGATAGAGAAAGGGAAACTGAAGAGTCATAGTTGTTGCTTTAAAAGAAGGAATGGAGACTCATTTGAGATATGCTTTGTTTTTTGAATTGATTTTCTCTTGGAGAATCCAGGAAGCTTTAGCTTTTGGTTTTGAAACCTGAGGATGGAAACCTTCAAGCTTTCTCGGTGGATTGAATGGAAACCCAGTTCATCTCTGAGGTGGATTCGCGATGGAGTTCACCATTGCATTTCCAAGTTCTTGTTATTTGGTATTCGGTTGCATGCTGTAGTTCAAAATTGGATTGTTAGAAATCTCATTGTTATTGTATTGTTGTTGTATAATGCAATAATATTTGCTAAGGGTTTATTGGAACATATTGCTGGTTATTTGTTGTGAATCAATGGTTTATTTGCATGAATGTATTTATTTAAATCTTCTGAGATATATTTGAGGCAAGTGGTGAAAATACCCGGTTTGGGACATTTCAGATGCCTGAAGATGAACCTAATAAATCAACTTGGAAAAGGCGTAACAACAAAGCAAAGAAAATAATAATCGATGTCGTTAAGGACCATATTCTTCCCTCCATAGCGAGGTTAAAAACCGCCTATGAAGTATTCAAGACCATTCAAGAGACATATGAGATCAATAATACAACTAGATTACTTACTCTCAAACAACAACTCCTAAATTTAAAAATGAACAAAGGGGAAACCATCACATCTTACTTTCTAAGAATTTCCGAATTAAAGGATCAACTATCTACTATTTGAAACAATGTTGATGATATGGAGTTAACATTAATAGCTCTTAGAGGATTACCTATCTCATTAGAATCTTTTATTCAATGTATAATGGGTCATCCTTCTCTACCTAAGTTCGATCAACTAAAGAATGACTAAACTCAAGAGGAATCCCGATTAATATCAAGAGGGATTGGGCCAAATAAAGGAGGAGAGATCCAAGCTCTACATACTCATTCAAATTTCAAAAGCAACAAAAGGAAGTTCAAACATAAGAAGGGAACTATAGCAAAAATCACAAAACCAGAGACTTCTCCAAAGTGCAGTGCTATAAATGTGATAAACTTGGACATACGCACAGGTTCTGTCTAGAGAAAAAGAAAATTCAAGCAACAATAGCCGAAACCAAAGAAGCAGAAATATCCCTATTCTTCTTGGCCTTATCAAGTGAAGTAAATTTAAATAAACACAATTGGATAATCGATAGCGGAGCATCACAACATATAACTGGATTTAGAGATCAATTTGAAACCCTAGAAGAGCATTCCTCTGAAGAAGTCACAATTGGAGACAACTCCACTTATCCAGTGAAAGGAATTGGGTCCTGCTCAATGAAATTGAAAACAGGGGTAACTCTACAATTAAAAGACGCTCTCTTTGTACCAGACATAAAAAGGAACTTGGTCTCTATTTCAGGCCTAGCCCATCAAGGCTATCGTGTTACATTTCAAGAAGATAAAGTGCTAATATGGCCTAAAATTACTAACATTAAAAATGCTATTTCTATAGGGTATAAGGATGGAAGCCTATACAAATTATGTAATAGTCACAAATTGGCTCTATGTCATGAAGTATCAAATTCTAATCAACTCTGGCACAGAAGGTTAGGACACCTTGGATTTAGCACTCTTCCTTCCATAAAGAAAATCACTACAGGTATACCTAATCTAAAATCTGATCATATTGGAACTTGTAAAAGGTGTGCTCTAGGAAAAAATATCAAAAGATCATTTCCCTCCAGTGAACGTAAAACCAAAAATGTGTTAGAACTCATTCACACGGATTTGTGTGGACCTATGTCAACTCTCTCACTAGGAGGATTTTTGTATTATGTGATTTTCGTTGACGATTACTCTAGAAAAACTTGGATCCAATTTCTTAAACTCAAAGAATCAAATGAAGTATTGCTAAAATTCAAAGAATTTAAAGCATTAGTGGAAAATCAAACTGGGAAGAAAATAAAAACTCTCAGATCAGACAATGGAAGCGAATATATCTCTGAAAACTTTAAAGAATTTTGCATTTCTGTTGGGATTAAGAGGGAGTATACAATACCTTATAACCCTCAACATTGTTTACAAATCTCTCTACTGATCCTACAACTGTCAAACAGTTAGTGGAGAGAGAATACTCAGTCTTCATTGGATATGAGAATTACATTGTAGACGATGATATGCCTTTGGCACATGTTACAGTAGTTTTTAAAGGAGATTCATCGACCACTCCAGATTCAATTGCATTGACGGTGATGCAAGCTTTATTGGAGGGGTTGGAGAAAGAGTGTTGGGGCTAATGCAAACATAGGGTCAGAACTTGCACAAAAGGTTGTTGCAAATGGCCTAGTAGATGGTATAATGGAATTCAACACAAATTTTACAAATTCAGGTCTTTTTGGTGTCCATACTGTGTAAAAGTCAGATTGCTTGGAGGATTTATCTTACACGATAATGAATGAGATGAGTAGGCTGACACAAGATGTTAATGTGATTCGAACTCGGAATCAGTTGAAATTCTGTTTCGTACTTCACATGAATGGCACCAGTTCTGCTGCTGAAGATATTGGTCGTCAGCTGCTTATATATGGTCTAAGTCCATACTTATGCAAGTTGTTTTTCAGAAAAATGGTAAAGTTTCAACAATTCAGATAGAAGTGCTCAATGACCAGGAAGCTCATTTTAATTTCAAGTACTCGGATTCGAGTTCAACCCCACCACATTGATGAGGATATGAGGCAGTGAAGAAACATTACAATAATGTTTTAATTCATTAACCAAACGTTATGTTTGGTGTTCACAAAAACCCTTTAAAAGTTTCATTTCATTATAAAACTTTATAAAATTCTTAAAGAAAGGTTTTTCATTTTCAAGAAACAGTTATGGTAATAATACAAAATGACTTTATTACGTACTACAAAGGGCTCCTAGGAACTCCTATAAATATGTTACCAAATCACAAAAAGAGGGGTCCGAATTCTGAAAAATGTATGTTGTGTCATATCAATCAGAAGGAAGCCATTCAAATTAGAAGTTTTCATTTGAGGGGAAGGGATATATTTTTTTGTTTTCTGAACTAGTTATTGTATAGGGTAGCAATGGTCTATGAACAATTTCTTTTTCATCAGAGATAAAGAGGAAATGCATTTTAAGAGTGTGTGTTTACGTGTATGTCCTTTGAATTCAGATTTGTCTGTGAGCTTATGTAAATGCTCTTTGATGTTTCTCCATGTTATTTTTTATTGTACATATGATCATTACAGAGACTTTGACTTCTGAATGGTTCATTTATCTAAAAATAGATTATTAAATCTTTCGTTGTGGGAATTAAGGAAGTGAACTTTGTGTCATTTTCCATTGTTCTACTGTTTATAAATCTGCAAATCGCATCTATATCATAGCTATGTGCAGGTGCTAGTAAGCATTTTCTGCTTTCTGGTCAAAAGCATATCCCAAAAACCAATTACATCATAAGAGGAAGTTGTACCTCCAAAATTCAAAGGAAGATCATCTAATCAATGGAGATCTCTCCAACCGTTGGTTGCTAGTTTGTCCTTAATCTTGGGCATAAGGAGTCATTTTTAGGATTTATTTTGCAAGGACAAATCCTGCAACTATCACATCACAACCCCGGCATTTCCAATGGAATGCCCCACCTCTTGGAAGGGGTCTTATAATATCAACATTCTTCCACAAAGGAGAATCAGAATTTGGATATATTTTTTGTTGTTCATTATTGCCTATGGAGGAAGAGGTAGACTCCATTGTAGTTCCTATGGAAAAAAAATTTATACACAATAAAAAAAACAAGAGAATGGAAAAAAGAAGGTAGATCTTATGGACAATGAAAGAGAAATGAAAAAAAATTAAAAACTTAAACAAAAAGAAAATAAAATGAAAAAAAACTTACCTCTTTCACCCAATAGAAGCTTGCAAAGGAGTAAGAATGAAGCAAAAACAATTGATCGAGCTTCACAAATCAATCTTCCAACTCCCTCATGCTCAACCAACTATTTTCTCCATCTCAAGAGAAAACAATCTAGTTGCAGACCAAATGAGACAAAACCCAACACGAGTCATTTTAAATCCACTTTTTAGGGTTCCGGATCTTAAATATTTATTAAATTTGCAAAAAAAAAAAACAAGTCAGCCAACACTTTTTCGGTCGGGTCCGCACTCGGTCTGCTAAAGTTCGCCCGGATCTGGACAAGTTCTAACCTGATCCGATCGAATCGAACCGACCGTCACGGGCATGGACACTGTCCGAACCCACAGATGGAGAGCCCCGGACCCAAACCCAGTTCAAACCAAACTAGTGCCAGGGTCCAAATCCAGCAAACCAAACATCTTAGATATTTACAAAATACTAATGCAAATAGCCAAACACATGCATTCATTATTCAAACTCACACTGATAATAGACGGAACAATAAAATGCTAAACTAACAAGTATACCATGTAATGTCCCCTTCTCTACCATAGGTGTTCAAGACGGAACCCTTTGCCTATTTTATTCATGTAGGATGTTTCTAGCTTGGAGAGGCAATATTCTTAATTAATTAAATTTAAGGTGTGTGTAGTATTGCTATTTTTCAAACAAATTAGTTTATCTAGACGCTGCTTCTAGATTTGATTGTGTAAGCATTTTCAGCATCAACGTTCCGGATCACACTCTTTTATCTTGATGATGGATCACGGAGTGTGATCCAAAACGTTGATGCTCAAAACGGCTACACAATCAAATCTAGAAGCAGCATCCAGATAACTTATGGATTATGGAAATCTACTCACTTTGACAAATTAGTTTAATAATTATTTACTTAAAAAGATGACCCTGTGCTTTAAAGTTACTTTTCAAGGGCCAAAGTTAAATAAATTTTGAAAAGGTCACTTTATGCAACTTAAAAATAAAGGTTCTCAAAAGTTTGCAGGTAGACTATAAAACTATGAACAAAAGGGAAATTAGACATCTGGGTCATTTCTCATTTGCAAAGTTCGGAGTGCACGTTCACCTTTAAACTCTAGGACAAAGACCCTATAGGTATTTGGCTTCAAAGATGAAAAATTTCTTCTTAGACAAATTAATGGTGGATTCATACAAGATTCACAATTGGACATAATAGTTCGAGTAATTTAACTAAGTCTTGAAGGAAAACAAAAAAATTATTGCTTCTCCAATCTACAGGTGGAAAATATATTTATTTGCTATTGTGCTTGGGGAATGAAAAGTGTCAATCATTGAATATGGGACACTATGAAGAGGTTTTTGGGTGAGGAAGACATTATTCATTGCTGGGTGTGAAAATCTTTGAGCTCATAATTACCAATCGCCACCATTAGTGAATGACATGTACTGATTCTTGGATGCCATACATTGACAGTTGTTGAGTTTGAGTGCACTTCATTTTTTGGGTATGAGCATAATAAAGATTTGGTTATGAAGGGAATTTGGGTGAGTTCTTGGCTGGTCGACACACTCATTGAAGCAGGGAATCACAAGTTAAGGAGGGTTGTGGGACTTCATGTGCCTTTATGTTGGCTGCCAGCCTTCAAAAGAGGATGGTGTGAGGTTGAATAAGCTACTGCTCATCTTTAAGGGGACATGAGGCCTTGTGTGGTCAGCTAGAATACAGGCACAGCTGTTTTTTGATGCTACAAGCACATTTGAAGTAATACATAGCACCTGTGGAAGATTTCAGACCTACTTATCTTTGGTGATTTATTTTGCAGCTATTTTTTAAGGTTAGAAAAATAAAATATTCATATTTTTGTACTGTGATTATCGTAACAGCAAGTTGCTTTGTATGTATTCCTTGTTTTTCAATTGTATTGAATGAATTCCAACTATTTGACAAATTGCATTGATCAATCTATGAATAGTACACCGAGTTTATAGTAAAAACATGTTTTAGAACCTTAGACACAAACGTTTCAAGTGATAACAATCAGAAACTCGTCATAGTACTTTGTGGGGTCATGTCCTTACATACCAATAGAGTACTAGATAAATAAACAACAACACAAATAAAATGATTGCTGCAACTAAATCAGCAACAAACAATATAGCCACTGAGAAAAAAATCTAGCACAACTGCTGCAAGAGGTGATAAATGGTTGTTTTGTACAATTTGGAAGATGGTGCAACTGGATGTGCAGATGTATGATAGTCTTCCAAAACTGTACAACAGTCCCTCAAACTATATGGCAACTTCATAACACTAATGATAATTGTTGCCCAGCAATAGATGCAAAGTAACCGACAAAACGATGACACAATCCTAAAGTTGTACTTCTCTATCAATCCTTCAAAATACTTATTTACCAGGCTAAAATTGGAATCACCTACAATCTTCAGCACAACGTGATTCCTACATCAAATTTGCTCAAAGGACAAGCAGGTGTCTGTCCCCCAATCCTTAGTGGAAAACAAAAGAGTTTTCATCCTCCAAATGTTTTCGTCCTCAAGTGAAATAAACGAATACAAATGCTCAATCATGAGAAAAGGGTTTTGATTTCATAAAAAAATGGATGATCTCCTTTGACAGATTTGCCTCTTTATAGACTCCATTTTGGCACCACTATTTTGAATTCACTTTCCCTCCAAGAATGCTTACATAAAAACATTTTAATAAAGTATTACAAAAGGCCTTATTGTGTCACATTTATGCAACCCACTTTATATAATTAATAATAATATTTAAGTTGACATTTTACAATGTTTTTGAATAATTAATAGGACTAACTTAAAACATTATTATTAAAATATCTCCCTAACTTTATCCCTTAGCCTATGGAAAATAAAGCAATAGGCTTTGGGTCTCCCAAGTATTTCATTTCTAAAAGGGGGACATGATAGACCAACCTTCCCAAAATTGTTTGCCCTCAAGCAATTGCAAACTTAGATATTCTAGAATCTTTGCTCCTTCCCATAGAGCATCTTCAGTTGGAAATTTTTTCCAGCATAATAGATATTTTGTTATGCTCATGTTCGTAAGTTTTTTTTCTCTAATGTTAGTGATAACTTCAAGATAAGCTTTCCCGTCCATCATCTAAAGCAGGCAACTCTACTTACGGGCTTATGCGTTATCCAAGTGACATTTCAAAACAAAAAAAATGAAAAACATTGTAAATTCTGGTGTGCCCTGGCAACTCAATCTCGTATGCAACCTCCCTAATTCTTCGCTTGATTCTATAGCGGCTCAAAGAAGTGACACTTAAGCTTCTTAGATCCACTTTTCTTGGGAGAAGATTATTTGTACGGTTGTAGCATTAGGGAAACCATATCAAAGTGGCAATGCACAATGGGATCAAAAGAACAAACAAAAACATGGAAATATTGCTAAGAAAGAAGGCTCTCAAGACGAGGATTTTGTGTTTTCTACCCACACTTGTGAAGATAATCACAATCAAATTATATTTGGTATGTGGACTCAGGTGCTAAAAAAGCATGCTACTAGACAAAAGGATTAACTCCATCATGGTAGAGTTTCTCTTGGAGATGACAAAACCTATGACATACTAGGGATTGGTGGAATCTCCTTGCAACTTGTCATACGTTATTGTAGGCTCATTAAAGTTTTGCATATGCCAAAACTTACTAAAAATCTCTTATGTGTCAATCAATTTCTCGATCGCAACTCAAGGATTAAATTTGACAAAGATAATGATAAAAAAAATATGCCTCATCCATGAGTAATCTAGAATTTTAAATATTCTTGCAAGTGTTTTTGAAAAGTGTATAATGTTTTAGGCTTGATATAAGTGACAATAATCAAGCTTCGATGACTAAGAATAATGATCTTTATGTGTTATGGCCAATTTGGTCACTTGAGCACTAGCTATTTGCTTATTCTTCATAAGTGTGCAATGGGAAAAATGGGGATCACCTAAGCTCTCCCCAATTTCACAATGCACATTAGAATACGAAGCCTCCTCAAGTCAAATCGAATCAACACCACAAGAAAGGATAGAGTGATGCCAATTCTTGATTCAGGTCTTCAGGGCTTCTATTCTTTTTGTTACTTGGAAATCTAGAGAAGACAAATTAAAGTTACTTAAATCTATAAATAGAAATGCTAGAGGGACTGAAAATGAAATGTGTGTACATTGGAGAAAAGAAGTTGTTTTGTTGCTGTTTTTCAGACTGTTGGGATCCCGGAAACACCTGTACTTCCAGATTTAGGCTTTGTAACCTATCTGTGACCTGTCCTGAAAATCTGAGCATGTTTCTGAGGGTGCTGAACATTTGGAACATTCTGCACCTGATGAATTTATCCCAAATTCAACAGAGATATATGTTAGGGTCTACAAAGTCCGGATCTGAAAAACACAGCTTCCTGGCCTGTACCTGCACACAGAAAAATGGGAAAGAAGGTAGAATAGAGGGGTTTGCCTCAGTCAAACCCATGTCTAGGAAATAACCTCAAAATATAAAAAAGTAAAGTATGCAGACATAAAACAGGGATCATATCTGATAAATAAAGCAGTTCATACCTTTGCTATGCAGATGCCTCTTTCAATGTAATCAAATATGGTTATGCAATAGCTTTTGACTCAACATAAAAACCAAAAGGAAACCTTGAAAAGACAAAACCTTGCGTGATAGATGTTGCAGCTTGCCAATGTTGAAATGAGAAGAATAAAAAGAAGATAGATAGGTTGATAGATAGAATAGCTCCTCCTTGATGAAAACTTCTTTACTTGACCTCAAATGGAGAAAGAAGCTAAATCCATGAAGAAGACCATTGACGATGCTAAGACTTTGATCGATCTTCAATTGCCTTCAATTGCCTTGAAATGCTTGATGATCTTGATTTTGCCCAATTGCTTGCACAAGACTATTGAATTGATTGCTTGCCTATGAATGCTTGAAGAATGGATTGAATTGATTGCTTGATCACTTATGAAGGAATGCAAACATCATCAGATGCAACAAAGTATGATTCACTCCATGCGATAGATAAAGAGGAGGAAATGTAAGAACATAAGTGATCACACACCAATCTACTTCAATGAGCTCCATGAATGCTATGAGATAAAAGAGATCTAACACCCAAAATCAGAAGTATGTAAGAAGAGTCGGGTTCACCCAAATGCACAGTGGAAAAAATGGAGATCACCTAAGCTCTCCCCAATTTCACAATGCACATTAGAATACAAAGCCTCCTTAAGTCAAATCGAATCAACACCACAAGAAAGGATAGAGTGATACCAATTCCTGATTTGGGTCTTAGGGGCTTCTATTCTTTTTGTTGCTTGGAAATCTAGAGAAGATACATTAAAGTTACTAAAATTTGTAAACGGAAATGCTAAAGAGGGAATGAAAATGAAATGTGTGTACCTTGAAGAAAAGAAGGAGAAGTTGTTATGTTGTTTTTTTGACTGTCGGGATTCTGGAAACACCTGTACTTCCAAATTTGGGCTTTGTAACCTATCTGTGACATGTCCTGAAAATCTGAGCCTGTTTCTGAGGGTGCAGAACGTTTGGAACGTTCTACACCTGATGAATTTGTCCCAAATTTAGTAGAGATCTATGTCGGAGTCGGCCGAGTCCGGTTCTAAAAACACAGCTTCCTAGCTTGTACTTGCACACAAAAAAACGGGAAAGAAGGTTGAATAGAAGGGTTTGTCTCAGTCAAACCCATGTCTAGGAATCAACCTCAAAATATAAAAAAGTAAAGTATGCAAACATAGAACAGTGATCAAATCTGATAAATGAAGTAGTTCATACCTTCGTTATGCGGATGCCTCTTTCAATGTAATCAAATATAGTTATGCAATAGCTTTTGACTCAACATAAAAACCAAAAGGAAATCATGAAAAGACAAAACCTTGTGTGATAGATGTTGCAACTTGCCAATGTTGAAATGAGAAGAAGATAGATAGCTTGATCGATAGAATAGCTCCTCCATGATGAAAACTCCTTTACTTGACCTCAAATGGAGAAAGAAGTTAAATCCATGAAGAAGATCATTGATGATGCTAAGACTTTGATGGATCTTGAATTGCCTTCAATTGTCTTGAAGTGCTTGGTGATCTTGATTTTGCCCAATTGCTTAGACAAGACTATTGAATTGATTGCTTGCCTATGAATGCTTGAAGATTGGATTCAATTCCTTGCTTGATCTCTATTGCTTGCTAGATGGAAAAATGGATGGATCCAAAATAAGGAGAAGTAGGTGGCTTATATACTTGCTCACTATATTTTGGGGATTTAACCTTACCCAGGCCGACCACAGATTTGAATCTCGCATCCATTCTCCGGATAGGGCCCCCTCCATAAATTTGGGCCACTTCTTGGGGGTGCAGAATGTCTAGAACGTTGTGCACCTGGGTGCAGAACGTTTTAAACATTTTGCACCCTCCAATCAGGGCTCAGATTCATTTTGTGAGCTCTGAGGAAAGCGTAGATGCGGGGATTTAAATCACAGCTGGTTTCGGGGCTCGGAAAAGTCAAAAAGGCCACTAATAATGATATAAGGCCTAGGTGATGAAATAAATTAAGTGATTAAAGGAAAAATAGGGCACACCTAGAAATAAGGGCTAACCTCGATTTTAAGCAAGACAAAGGGGAAAGAGACAAGAAAGAGGACCCAGATTTGATTTTAAGTGCCCACATAAGGTCCTAATACTAAAATGAGTGTAAAATGGCCCTTAAAAAGTACATTAATTAAGTGCTTACTTTTTAGGACTGTACAATAAGAAAAGCATGGTCAGGGACTCCCTCACTTAAAAAGTTGACTCCTATTTATTCCAATTGTCATATCCGAAACAACATCGAGCACCCTTCCATTCTCGTGAGCATTGTGCTAGCCAACCTTTGCAGTTGTTACATACTGAATTGTGCAAATCCATGTCATCTGGTCATAATGGTTTTTTGTTGATGATCACACAAGAAAATGTCGGTATATTGCTTCTTAAGTAATTATGAAGGCTTTTCTTACTTCAAAGAGATATGCATTCTTGTGGATAAACAAACGAATAATCATATTCGTGCCCTCTACTCAGATTGAGGGAAGGAATACACCAGCATAGAATTCTCCATCTATCTGAAGGAGGATGGAATTCGTCCTTAACTAAGAGCAGCTTACACACCTAGGTAAAATGGAGTTGTTGAAAAGGGTAATTGCATCGTTATGGAGATGGTACGTAGCATGTTGAAGGATTCTCAATTGGGACATGCATATTAATTTGAAGCTATGCGTACAATGGTTTATCTTTTAAATCACGCACCAACTAAAGCACTTGATGGAATCACACAAAAAGAAGATAGCACGGGAGGTAAGCTATCTATCTCGCATCTTTGTGTAGTTGGTTGCAGAACGTACATGTGCATTCCTAAGAAAAAGAATGTAATGTCCCCTACTCGGAGGCTGCCAATTATCAATGATAAACGTACATTACTATGCATCTAAATTGAATTTATTTTAAGAAACGATGAATAACTCATATAAATTTAACAGTTAATCCATTTAAGCCCAATTCCTTCTCTTAAACATGCCAACCTTAAGGAGGATGGGACTTTTCATGTCATAAGGCGCTTGACACCAATCTACAAGTAGGCTTCCTCAAGGCATTGGGACTGCATGTTCGTACCCATCTCAGGATTTTCCCTCAAGGCATTGGAAATACATATCCTTAACCATCTTGGAATTCACCTATCTTGTGAGGATTTACTCCGCCTCTCCCGAATTGACAGAATTGATGGCTTTGTATTACAATCATAGATTCATATAATGTATAACTATATAATTCTAATATTATTATGGGATATATATTTCTACATCTTCATATATCCCTATCTGTAATAGACTAAATTCTATATCTATATATATAGATAAATATAAAATACAATTTACATACACACACACACACACACACACACACACACATATATATATATACAATTCCAAGATTATCATTATATATTATGTATGCTGAAATTGTTCTTATGATTACACATATCCATAATTTATATATGTATATATATCTGTACCTATATATATACGAATTGTATTACATGTCCCGAAAATTCCTTTGCCTCAAGACATATAAGAATATATTTTAATCCAAAGTATTGAACGGTGTCATTCCTCATAGTTCAGCGCTGACTGTAGTTTATTCGGCGTCGATTAAACTTTTATTAAAATGTCTCAGCGATCCTTATTATAAGACTGCCCTTTTTCTCCCTCACCAAGATGAACAGATGTCCTCCATAAATACTCCCTCCGTTAGTCATGTTTGATGTGGAGGTATCTCTTTGACCATTGTGACTCACCAAGGAGGAGTCGACATCCATCATCGATAGTTATAATGAATTATTATTATTAAGTTATTAGCATTATGTATCGGTTAGATATTATATTATAGATTGATGATAATTTAATATTAATATCTATTTAATTAATATTATATTGATTGATTATATTATTGACTGATATTGTAATGATTAATTATATATTGATTATATGAATTAGTAATGTTATTTATACAATAATTTATATAGTGTTTATATATAATTGCTTGAAATGTTATATTATAATATTGATTTATACTATTAAACAAGGAGAATTCAAGACAATATATATATATATATATATATATATATATACATGTTTTGAGTAAATCATATGTGCATTGATATATTTAATATATCCGTTATGGCTCATGACAAAGAAAAGGAAGCTCGATGAAAAATCCATGCAAAGTATTCTTCTTGGTTATAGTAATGAGTTGAAAGCTTATTGATTCATGGATCCTACCACAAAGAACATATACATTTGCAGAGATATCATTTTCTATCAGAAGAGTGAGTTAAATTCACCTTCTAGATCATCACCTACTCCAGATGGTGCTCCTTTTTTAAACATGGATGAGAAATGTAATGAGAATGTTGATAATCAAGTTGACTCAAGACCCACAAATGCTACACAGCCTACACCAAAGTGGTATTATGGTGCTATTTGCGATGCAAAGCTAAATGGAGTCCCAAACACTTCAAAACCAAGGACTTGTAGCATGACACAAAATGAGGTAAATCTACCACTGATCACTTCAATATTTGATAATTTTGAACCATTTAATGTTTAAGCGACACTACAATTAAAATAATGGAAGTAGGATAGAGATGCAGAATATCAATCCTTAATGAAAAATAAGACTTGGAGCTTGTTGATCTAAAACCATATAGGAAAGCCATTGGATGCAATAGATCTCAAGACCGACTATAAGGTAGATGGCACTATAGATAAGAATAAAGCTAGACTTGTAGTCAAAGGTTATGCCCAAAAAGAAGGAATTGATAAGAAGAAATAGTTGCTCCCAAAACAAAGATCAAAACCATTAGAAAGATATTTTCTTTAGTTGCACAGTTTGAAAGGAAGTTGTATTAAATGGATGTAACGAGTGCATTTCTCAATTGATACCTTTAAAAGGAGGTCTATGTCCCAACCAAAGGGATATGTCGCACCCAATAAAGATAAAAAGGTACGCACACTTGTTAAGTCTCTATTGTCTCGAACAGAGCTCCTAGAGCTGGTATATCAAAATCAATGAACATTTGCTACAATATGAATTTAATAGGCATCAATATGATCCAAATCTCTACCTCAAGGAACAAGGGCGGGGGAGATTGTGATTATCAATGTATATGTTGATGACTTGGTTATTGCAGCAAGCTCAAAAGTGATGGTTCAGACAACCAAGAATGATCTCAAAAAGGTATTTGATATGACAGACCTTAGACTATTACACTATTGTCACGGCTTAGACGTATACTAAACTAATCACCATATCTTTGTATCTCAAAGAAAATATGCCAAGGCATTGATGGGTGAAGAATGTGTCCTATATTTTCATATAATTTAGTTTGAATTTGTGCCTATCTCATTACCCACTTTACCCAATTGTCCTCTGATTTACTATAGTTATTATGAAAGAATTGATAATAAACATGATTGGAAGAAATACAAATCCTTTGGCATTTAACCTAATAATAAGTACTAATTCGGGTGCTTATGCAAGAAGGGGTCTCACGGTGTCAAGCGTACATAATGAGAAGCTTGTAGCGAAGAGTGCATAATGGATGTATCTGCAGATCTACAAGGGAACCGGTTTTTGGTATTATGCTTTGAGTTGTTATTCTGTTTTAAATCAGTTGTAAAGACTTTAAACTAGTGGTTCAAGTTTACTTTGTTATTTTGTTAAGGGAAATGAACTATAGTTATTTTAGCCCCTCAGGGTTGTGAACCGTGAGGGACTAAACTAGGATAATTGTTACTATTCCCGTTGATAATGTAGTCTATATATACAGACTGAGTTATGTAGTAAACATCTTTACCTCATGTTTTGAATAAAAATCTGCCGAAAACGATACAAAATCTGCGCCATATTTGAGTTCTTTTGACCGATCGATTGACTGTTGGAGGAAGGGCCCGCTCCTTCTGTCGTCGATTGGTTTTTTGTTTTACTTTCGTGTGGATTGTGTATCGAGTGCACTCAATTGATCTGTGAGTGTGGTATGGTTGTAATATTATAGTTTAACTTTATTTCATGATTTATTAATCTTTGATTCTCATTCATATACTGATTTGGTAATTAGAACTGTTCATGAACACTTTAACAATTGCTATGTGTGGAAATGATCAAGATCTGAATAAACTTTTAGCATTTTGTTAATTGTTTCTCAAAGGAAGTCTATGTCTTGTCACCAACACAACATTGTTGTCCTGTCGCCAGATTATCCTGTCGCCAGAACAGTATTACGTATTTTGTTTAAAGATTGCTTTATTCTGTTGAAAGTACCCTTGACTGCACAAATCGAAGTTTAATTGCATCTTTTATTAATAAGGCTGTCAAAAATATAATTGGTTGTCTATCTTTTATATTTGAACTTTAGTGAGTTAGGTTAAAAGGAGTTTGTCTATTTACAAAGTGTGTTCCAAATAGAGCAATAGATTAAAAAGTGCATTTTGATTCAATTGAAAAGTGTGTTATAATTCAATTCTTAGAATAGAAAGTGTGCTTCAATTCCATTAGAGTGACTGATTGATTTAATCCTTGAACATAAGATTAAAGGGTGTGCTTTGGAGAGTGTGAATTTCAATTCAAATTATACCTGCATTCATCCCCACTTAGTTCATTATCTTTGTCCCTTAGGTAAACAACCACAATACCCTTCACAAGTCTATGGATCTCGGTGTAGACACCCTAAAATGGATAGACTTGCGACTTTACATTACAAACACTAATTTTCATCTATTAATTAATGGTTTTTTAATCATTAATTAATCATCTATTTTCTCCTAAATTCATTCCCCAAATCATCTAATCAAATACCCAAAATTAATTAAATAATTAATTTTATTTAATTAATTAACCTTAATTGATTAATCTCCATTAATTAATTAAATTCAATTTCCTAAAGTTTAAATTTAAATATTTAAACTTATTAATTAATTCTTCTAATTAAATTAATTTCATTTCATGCAATAATTCAATTCTAAACCAAAAAGAATTCAATTATCTCACATGTTGAATACTTTAATTATAAAAATGAATTAAATATTCAATTAAATCCTTTTTTGGTGTTCAAAAAGATAACTCTTAATCAGATCTCTAATTACATGGGTTACTCCACCCACCTCTTCAGTTCAAAAAGGTAACTCCAAATTACCTCTTCAGTTCTAAAGGTAACTCATAATTAGTGGTTCAGTTAACCAAACTCTATCTCCTCTCCCCCATTTGAAGAGGTGGAGTTTACTGATGGCTTCTCCAGTTCCCTTTGATCTCAACCATTCATCCTCCTATCTCTAGAGTCGATCTCAACCGTTCATATCATTCTCATTTTCTATACATAACCATTTGAAGGATCCAGGATTTCAAGCTCACGTGCGTCATTACTCTGTCAGATTGGTTCAAGCATCAAGCCTTCTTACGATCAAAGCATTCAATATCATATTCTCGACGCTCCCAAGTCATAGACACTGCCCACACCAATACTGAGCATCACACAAACAGCGTTTCAGAAGGAGTAGAGAGAGACAATAAAAGATTCGAGCCTTGTTGGTTTGCATTCATTTGTGTACCTCCTTTATTGCTTGTTATTTTATTGATTCGTAATTTCGTTCTTAGTAGTTGTTTGATTGATTTCCCCCTTTGCAAATCGGTGCTACTAACCCCACTCGTTAACTTGAGACTGTGTGGAACCAGATCCGATCCTGCGACACCCGGATTGACATAGTTAGGAGGAAACTGAAAGAAACAACATTCAAAGCGAAACATAAGATAGAATTTGCTGATATTTAAGCCCTCAGTTTTACCCAACATTTTGACATTGCTCAAGAAGTTTAGAATGATAGATTTCTAAACTCATGTCTATGCCCATGGAATTAGGGTTGCGGTTATCTATTTTTGATCCATCTTCTCAGGTGAATGCAACTCTCCCTCGACAAATGGTTGGAGGTTTAATTTACTTGACATATACCAAACCAAAAATTGGTTTTTCCATTAACTAGCTTTCACAGTTCATGCAAGAACCAAAAGTGTCATTGGAGAGAAGCAAAACGAGTATTAAGGTGTATCCATGGTACAATGAATCATCATTTCGAATACAAAAAGAATGATCAATTTTTCCTGACAGATATATAGATGCAGATTGTGCAAATTCTATTGATGATAAAAAAAGCCAAAGCTGAATTTATTTTCATCTTTAGATCAGATCGTATTTCTTGGAAAAGTAAGAAGCAAGGCGCACTTGCTCGACGTTCAACAGAAACAAAATAATGTGCAAAAAGTGCAGCAATGTGAGAAGTGATTTGGATACGTCAAAGACTAGACAGATTGGAGTGCCTCAAAAGAAACCCACAATCTTGTATTGTGACAATCAGATTGTTCTTAAGCTTGTTCGCAGTTTGTTGTTTCAAGTTGGTTTGCAATCCATTGTTTCATGAACGAATTAAGCATATAGAAGTTGACTACCTCTTCATGCAAGAACATGTTCAACAAAATAACATTCAACTCGAATTCTACACTAATCAAGGGCAAAGTGTTGGCATTGTCATCAAGCCTCTTGGACCTGTGAAGTCTAATACTTTTTAGGATTCTCTCATTAGTACTTTAAAACAATGATGTAATAAGGGGGCAATGTCGGAATATTCCATCATTGATTGTCACATAGCAAGTTTGTTTTAGATTGTTGTTATTTGTTAGTATATTTGCATATTCAGTTATTTTGTAAATGATTTGTTGAACCCATAATTGCACAGGTCACCTTTCATTACATGCATGAATTCACCTCATAAATGATAATACAAATCAATGTAGTCTTTTCAATCACTGAGATCAGATAATCTTCAGCAATAATGTGGTTCTTGGATGATATCACTTCAAAGGACAAGAGTTTTCATTCTCCATTCTTCGCGAGAAACCAAGAGATTTTTCATTTTACACTTAAGGATTTTTGTCCTCAAGTGTAATTGATATAAACAAATGCTCAAGCTATGAGAAAACGTTTTTCAATTTATAAACAAATCGATTATCTCCTTTGAACAATTTGACTCTCTTTTATAGACTCCATTTTGGCGCCCTTTATTTTGAATTCTTTCCCTCTAAAAATGCTCACTGAAAAATATTTTAATAAAATATTTCAGAAGGCCTTATTATGTCCCATTTATGTTGGCCACTTTATCTAACTAATAATAATATTTAAGTGGTTATTTTACAATATTTTCAAATACTATTATTGGGGCTAACTAACGACATTATTATTAAAACAATTTGGTAACTTCATCCCTTAGTGTTAATAAGGTTTAGGTCTCTTAATTATTTTATTTTTGAAAAGGGAACATGACATCGATCAACTTAAAAATACTCACTTGAATATCTCTTTCGGATCTAATGCAATCATCCAAGGCATACAATGATATCTTAAGGAAACCTTTAGCTACAATCATTTTTCCATCTATAATTACTCCTATTGGGATTATTACTGTTTTATAGCCTATTTGTCAAAACTCAAAAGAAATGTAAGATTCCATTTGCATCTCAGAAGTTACCTCCTCATATCATAAAAGAATATTACATGTTATATATTGTGGTGAACTATTTGCATCTCACAAGTTATGTCTGACAAAGCAGTTTTTTTAATTATTTGCTCAATTTGTGAGATAAATAATTAGCTTCATAATGACAAATCAACAAATGACATTTTCAAAAAAGCAATATAGATTACAATGTTTTGTAACATGTTGGAAAACTCCTCGACCAAAATTAATAATATAAATATTAAAAAATAAGAAGCTAGTTCTCAAGTACCATAAAGCCTTCAGAATATCTATAAGAGAAACATTAAAGTCTTCTAATTGTTTAATAGCTACAAGAGATAAGAAATTGAGCATAAAACAATACCTAATATCTCCATATGGTCATATCCTAATGAAGATATTCCACAAACGACTGGCGATTTTACCTGAAGAGCATCTATATCAAAATGCAAATCACCGAAACAAGCTAAATGACTAAAACAAGTACAAATGCAATTTAGCAGTATCTTGATTGTAGACAAATGGATGGAAAGGTTATAAAATACCACATTTGTTGCATCAAATTTGCCTCCCAACCCCACTTCCAAAATAGCAACATCAACCTGAAGTCATGCTCTCCCACAAAAACATCATGGTTAGGGAATGGAATCTTCAAAAAAATCATTTTTAACTCTTTCAAATGACAAGGAAAAGCACATCATTCAGGGTATTTGTCATGTCCTTTTCCTAAGTGGTTGGCAAAAAAATCAATTTTCAGGCCCAATTATTGCTTCACTTGGCACTCGAATAAAGTACTCTTTATGTAATTTATTAATTTTAAGTTACATTTTCTTTTATTTGTGGAGATAAAAGTAATTTAAATAAAAGGCCCAAATGTAATGCCTATAAATGCAAAGTCTAGTACCCTCATTTTCTATCCAAAATTATTATTTTCATGAACTCAATAATTGGAGCTTTCAAGTATGAAAACCCTTGGTGGCCTGATCTAGAGGACGAAAAACCATCCTAGATTGCAATCTTGATTTGAGGACAAAAAACGTC
>MU225997.1:88982-113240 GCA_018584345.1 Thuja plicata
ATTATTTTCATGAACTCAATAATTGGAGCTTTCAAGTATGAAAACCCTTGGTGGCCTGATCTAGAGGACGAAAAACCATCCTAGATTGCAATCTTGATTTGAGGACAAAAAACGTCAAAGCCTAATTCAGGGAATTGTAGCAGCTGGATGCAAGTTTATTGTGGCAAATTTGGGGTGAAATCGTTATTGTCTGCTGGACCAACTTGAGGCGATTCTAGTATTGTCATCTTCTGCAGCTGTATCACCACCAAGCAGTCAGTATATATATTGCATATTTTCAGATATTTTATGGCTCTCTTTTCAGCACCTTTTATTCATCCCTGCAAATGCAATGCTGTCACATGCTATCCACCAGTTGAAGAATATCGAGATCTGAAATTAGATTTAAATACATCTATCATTACAATCTGAACATAATTGCCTGCTTGGAGGTTCATTAAGGAATATTACTCTGATTTATTCATATTTTGGAAACTATACATCACGTATGGTTATTTCATTCAATATTGAATGTATTACAGTGGTTTATCCAAATTTTAAAATCACCTGCACAAACTGAAATCTGAAATTAGATTGAAATATTGAAATGCATTCGAATAAGGGTTGTAAAGGATATATTTCATTTAACCCTGTGATTTGAGATTAATTGCTGTTCGTGGAGATTGGAATTAGGTTTGGCTGCTGATTAATGATACAGTTTAGAATTAATATGTTGCATTGGATTCCCAAACTTGTTATTAATCTATAATCTAAGATACCTGGTTCGGCCCCCTAGTCCATGGTTCTGGTCTGGTCCGCCTGTGGGTCCAGAAAAGGTCCAGTCCCAAGGAGGCTGGTTCGAACCAGGCAAGCCAAAGTTTGTACCCAGGCAGACCCAGGCGAACTTGGGTTGACCTCGGTCAAACCAAGGTGGGCCCACAGTCAAAATGAACGCCCAGTCAACTTTTTTTGCAAATTTAATTGTTTTTTCACATCCACAACCCTAAAAAGTTGATTCTAAAGACCTATGTTGGCTTCTAACTTTCATTTGCAGTGTGCAAATAGGTTCTTTTCTCTTGAGGTGGAGCAAATAGGTGCTTGAGCAAGAGTTTGGTTGTGCAAGGAGGAGTTGGAAGATTAGTATGTGGATCTTCATCAAGTGTTCGTGCCTCATTCCTACACCTTTGCAAGCTTCCAATGAGTGGAAGAGGTAAGTTTTTTTCCATTTGATTTTGTTTTTGTTTAAGTTTATAAATTTTTTTAATTTCTCTTTCATTGTGCATAAGATCTACCTTTTTTTTTTAATTTTCCATTCTCTTGTTTTTATTTTGAATATGTATAAAATTTCTTGCCATAGGAACCACAATGGCATCTACCTCTTCTTCCATAGGCAATAATGAACAACAAAGAATAGATCCAAATTCTGATTCTCCTTTGTGGAAGTATGTTGATATTATAAGACCCCTTCCAGGAGGTGGTGAATTCTGTTGGAAATGTCAGGGTTGTGATAAAGAAAGGAATAGTTCATATTATCAGGAGGTAGGCCATTTGGGTGAATTCCCTGGAAGAGGAGTCATGAAATGTCCTGGAAAAAAAATGCACGTATACCAAATGAAACAATATTAAAATATATTGTGGAGCATGAAGCAGCAGAAGAGAGAGAAGCACGTAGACAAAATACAACCATTGACACTAAAAAAATCAAAGGGAATGCAGCCCCCCGCTACAAATATTGTGATAGAAGACCACCACTTTTATACTGTCGCAGCTGAGCCTGAAACTGAAACTCAAGCACCCATTACATGCAAAAGAAAGGGACCATTTGAAACTTCATTTCAAAATGAGAGTCAGGACATTGCCGACATTGATGTAGCAAGATGCTTATATGCAAATGGGCTGCCTTTCATTGTTGTTCGCTCCCCGTTCTGGAAGATGTTGAAAAGTGTCAATGAAGCTCCAAGAGGGTATAAGGGCCCTGGTTATGAGAAAGTATGTACCAACTTGTTGGATAGAGAGGTCAAGAGGGTTGAGGATACATTGAAGCTCATAAGGGATCCATAGAATGAGGCAGGGGTATCGATTGTTTCAGATGAGTGGAAAGGTGCAAGAAATCATCACTTGATCAATGTCATAGCGGTGTCCCCTAAAGGAGCAATGTTTTTGAAATCCATGCATTGTGAGGGGCGAGTAAAAGATGGGTCATTTATTGTTGATATTCTCGACTTTGTCATTGAACAAGTGGGGCCTAGAAACATTGTCCAAGTCATAACAGACAACGCAAAGAATTGTAGAGCTGCTGGTTTGTTGGTTGAAGAGCGATATCAACATATCTTTTGGGCACCTTGAGTGGTCCACTCACTCAATCTTATGCTACAAAAGATTAAGAACAAAATTAGGTTGATCAAAGAGGTGAACGCAAAGGCTGAGAACATTTAGATGTTCGTCACAAACCACCAAATGACTAAAGGAATTTTCAGAATATTCTCACATTTGGAGCTATTAAACGTACGTGAACTTGAACTTGAAGTAATTTAATTTTTTTTTTTAAATTGTATTTTACATTTTCTGATTTTCATAATTTGATTGTGTAATGTGTATTCTTTTTTTTAAAGTGTCTCTAATAGTTGTATTTTTTTTGCTCTAATTTTTGTTACAGGTTGTTAAGACGTGTTTTGCATCAAACTTAATCGTCTTGAGACGACTTGTGAAAGTGAAAGTGGCACTTTGCAATATGGTGATCAGCAATAATTGGTCTATATGGAGCCAAAGCAACACAAAGAGGGCAATGAGAATTAAGAAAGGGATATTGGATGACTCATGGTGGGAACGTGTGGATTATCTCCTTAAGTTCACCGAGCCCATTATGAGCATGCTTGGCTTAATCGTCTTGAGACGACTTGTGAAAGTGAAAGTGGCACTTTGCAATATGGTGATCAACAATAATTGGTCTATATGGAGCCAAAGCAACACAAAGAGGGCAACAAGAATTAAGAAAAGGATATTGGATGACTCGTGGTGGGAACGTGTGGAGTATCTCCTTAAGTTCTCACCGAGCCCATTATGAGCATGCTTCGCTAAACTGACATGGATAGCAATTGTTGCAGAATGATGGAACAAGATGACCATTCCTCTATATTTGCTTGCCTGTGCATTGACACAAAAATATTATAGCACCCAATATCTTGATAGACCAGGAAGGTTGCCACTATATTGAGATTTAGAAGTGTCTAATTGGTACAAGGCAGCATTCCTTAGACTCTTTCCTGGTGATGATATGCAAGATTTGATTACAGATGAGTTCATAGAGTTTGTGAATGCAAGAGGTCTAAGTAATGATGTTCTTTGTTATTGGTTTAGGAAGGATGCTCATAGTTGGTGGTACCTCCATGGCCAACGATTCCAATCACTGCAGCCCCTTGCAATCAAAATTATATCACAAGTTTTATTTAAAAAAATTAGTTTACTTTGTATTCACGAGTTGCTACTAATTTTATTTTATAAGATTAATAATTTTATTTTAATTGTTTACTTGGTCTTGTCTTCATAGGTTGCTAATTCATCTAAATCAGAAAGAAATTGGAGAAAATATTCTTTCATCGACTCAGTATAGCACAATAGGTTGCAAACAAAAAGAGCGGAGAACTTATTATATGTACATTCCAACTTGCGTCTCATCTCACACAAGCATAAAGAATACAAAGAAGGGGAGAGGTGTAATGTCCCATTTCTAGCACTTATAGCATGATGATGTCATTAGCCTATTTTCCCTTGGTCCTGTAGTTTTGATTGCAGTTCATTCCGAGGTGATCTGTAGCAGTGTCGGGCACACTTACTATTTATAGTAATTCATTATGGGCATGTTGGACCTCCAGTTGTATTGGCATGTCAATGGTAATTGTTTAATATTGACAACAAGATTTATTTATCATTGATATGATTTATTGTGCGTTAATAAAGTAATTTTACAAAGTTAAATTTAATTATTTAACATTCTTAATGCATAGTCTATAGTTTGTGGGAAATATTTGAATTAAATGGTCCCCTTTATTTTATAACACATTGGAGACATAAAAGGTAAATAGGGAAATTAAAAAAAAAATAATCACGAAAAAATAGGAGCCGCAGAAAAATAGGAGGCACGAGAAAATAGGAGGAAAAAAGCAAAGCCCAAAAAAAGTGGGAAAGACAAAATTGAAAATTATGTTATTTATCCCACATTGACAAAGTAAGTGTGAGAGCTCTTGTGAGAACAATATAAAAAGGATTGAAGAGTTCTCTATCAGCATGCTTGGATAATATATGAAAATTTATGAAATTGTGGAGATTTTCTCTCAACGGTTTGGAGGATGAAATCCCTCTTCACTAACGGTCTTGACGCTGTTAGAAGATAGTTTTGGGATCCAAATTTGAGCTTCAAGGTATGAATCAGAAGTCTTTGTGATATTTTGACATTGTCGTAGTTGCCGGGAAGGGTTTGGGACGAACTAGTGCTAAAGATGGTACATGTGACATTGAGAAAGTATTGACAAATTTTAATGCTTGCTGCTATTTATACCTACTAGCCGTCTCTTATGGGCATTGTTGGAAATATATTTCATTAGTATTGGCTGCATTACTTTCAGTCTAGCTATTCCATGCCGGCCGTACCACTTCTATGCACTGACAAGGGGCTAATGTAGCTTGTGTGAGGGTCTTGGGAGTATGCACCATCATTTGGAGGTCGTCCCTCATTGGATAACTATAATCTGCCAGTCATAGCACTCAGGGACTGCATTTTGGGAGTATACATTGGCATCTTTGGACATTAAATACAGCTGGTAGAGGGCCTGAAACATATTACAGCCTGTAGCAGATTGGAGAGTCAATACTATTGCTGAGAATATATTACAGATCTGCAATACTGTACACCTTGTTTTGTAATGTTGCACATTTACTAAGAAATCTGTGATTGCTTATATGACATCAGCATTTGATCTTCTAAGTTGTGTTGCGTATACTTTTCATATATTGTCTTTTTATTTGATGAAAGCTTAAAATTACTTAGCAACATCAGCAAACACATTACTTTAGCATATTGAAAACAAACATATAACTCAGTATTCAGATTGCTAGCAAATTGTTTGACAAAATTCCTGTGAGTTGAAGACAAAAAATTATCAGATCAAGGGGTTCTCTTACAGTGGTATCAGCGCAGGTGTATCCTGCCATCCTAAAGGGTTAATCAGAAAGATTAAGTCTTATGAAGAGTTATTAGAAGATCTTCAATACTTCCATTAGCAACCTGGTTGGTTTAGATCTATCTTTAAAATGAAATCAGAAACAAATGAAAAGGACTTCTTCAGTGACCAATTCTTGAAAGTCGACAAAAATAAAGAAAAGAGAAAAGACACGATGAGAGATGTACTAACTACTTCAGAAGGTGATAAGGAGTTGGGCAAAAAAGAGTCTATTGCAGGAGAAAAGTTGGCACACTTATCTCTATCAAAAGATGATCTTCCCAGATTATTGGAAGAAGTGGCAGTGTTTGCAATAGGTGAAACAGTCCCCCTCTCAGCTGATCCAAATAGCACTAGCTCCGATAGTGAACTCTTTGGGAGAACATAGATTGCTGAGACACCCAGATAAGGAGGTAAGACTACTTGTTTCTAATTGCCTAAGTGAAATTATAACAATTATAGCTCCTGAAATTCCTTACAAAGATAAAATGAAAAATGTTTTTCAAGTAATCATTGAAAGTTTTGAAGGGTTAGGAAAAAATCAGTAGAGATCTTCTTTCAGTAAAAGGGCTATGAATTTAGAATTGATGGCAAAGGTGAGATCATGTGTTGTCATGATTGATTGCAGTTGTGATGATCTTATTTTTTAGATGTTTCATCATTTTCTTTTTGCTATCAGTGAAGATCATGTCCAATCCATTCATGATTTCAAGAGAACCATTATGACTACAACTATTGATGAATGTGATGTCATTTCCCAACCTCTCCTAACTTTCCTATTGGTTGTATATAAACAAGAATTGGTTATATCTACTACTGCTTACAATCTGGTCAACAGTGTATACAGTGAAGGTGAAAAAATTTAACCTCTCACTGATAAAGAGAAAGCAAAGGAAATTGAAAAAGATTTCTTCAATGACAAAATTCTGAAAGTGAGCAAGAATGAATTGAGGAGGCAAAATATGTGCTTCTCTGCCAATAAGGATTGGAAGCCTAATCACCAATACATGGGTGAAAAGGTATTGGAAGAAATTCCATCTACTTCCAAATATCTTTTGTCATCATTGGAAGAGGAAATACAAGTTGTCAATGCATGTTTGCTTCTAAATGATCATTTGAACAAGGAAGCTGATCCTAAAGATGAAGTTGATTCTCCATGTGCATCTACCATTGAAGATATTCCTGAAGATGAGGAAGTTTTGTCCAGCAATGAAGAGGATAGTTGTCAATATGGTGAGTCAATTTCTGCTTCAGGTAATGCTTGCATGAACCTCTTTGTGGGTGATTTAGAAATCATGCTTGACAATTTCAGAAAGGTAATGGCTTCTTTTGTTGATTCCATGACTCATGTTATTGCTGCCTCACTTTCTCCACATGAAAAGATTGGTCTAAATGTTGATGATGATGATTCTATGCTTAATTCTAATGCTGCCTTGGTTCTAAATCAGCAAGAGTACGAAGAAGGTATCATAAAAGTTTGCTATGAGAGTCAAATCCCTCAAGCTAAATCACCTATTTCAACATATGAATTTAATGTTGTTAAGTCACACAAACTGGAGAATCAATTGAAGGTCAATGAAGATATGATAGTTGCAGCGTTAACACATTTTGATGACATGCACAAGTTGGTTGAAGGTCACCATTGGAAGGGACAATTTGACAGTAAAGAAAAAAAGTGGTAAAGATGAATCTACTCAAGTTGATTTGCAGGTAATCAAAGAAGGTATAGAGACTATGAAGTCAAATTATTTGCACTTACTTTCAGATCAAGACAATCTCCTTAATCTTGTAGAAATTTATTCAAAATCATTGACTAGGAAAGAAGAAGTTGACAATCTCACCTATGAGCTTGTGGATACTAAGGATACCTTGGAAGCTACTCAAGAGGCTCTACAAACAGCAGAAAATCAGATTGGCAAGCTTAACTTCTGAGTTTGGCACAATCTCAATCAGAAAATCAGTCTTCTATGACAGTCACATTAGAAAGGACAACCACCATTGATGAGCAACCGATGTTTGGAGACGAATTGATTGAACATTATAAAGATTCTATGAAAGCATTTGTATCAAATCCTGATTTGTTGATGTTGAACAGCAGTCTTTATGCACTTGTTTGTCGTAAGATGTCAAATATGAATTTTCAGGTTGACATGGATTTGGATAATCAATTTGCATTGACTCAAGATTGCAAGCCTGAGCATGAGGATGTCTTCCTTGTTTCAATTTTCTCACAAGGTATGAATTTCCCTTGTTATTTGAAGATTGGCATTAAGGAGCATGAGGTATACAAAGTTCTTGTTTGCATGGATATACCAAGAAGTTTGAATGAACATGGGAGTTATACAATTGAAAAGTTGACAGTTAAATGGTTAGCAAATGATCACACTCTCTCTAATCCATAAGAAAGTATTATATTTGTTGCATGAGCCATATTCAGGCAGCCTACAACCAATTGGGAATGAATTTTAAGATTTGGTTCATTGGCTTCCATCTCACATTTCAATGTATAAAAGTTATCCTATGATGCTAATCATTGGATTTTCAGATCATGCAGTGATGATAACAACTGGTTGTATAGATTTGAATGCACATAATGATCTCTACAACACTTGGAAATTGGATGTTGATGAGAATTTTACCAGTCCATGAGAGCAAAGTCATTCGGGAAGTGAGTATAAATTAGTTTTTCAGAGCTCTTGCTGCTGAAAATTGTGAAGAGATGAGTGTGATTACATTTGGAGATACGCTGAAAACTATTCCTCATTTCACGCTAAGTATGCTTAATGACATAAGAGATTCAAGTACATACATGGGCGACAGGCTTGCACATAATAGCAGTGTTTCAATTTATTATTATATCAGAGTGGTGCAGCGTCAGCATGGTGGCTCCTTTTTGAGGTTGATTGGGAACCTTGGGATCACTTGGGTTTGTAGTTCAATAGTTAAGGATGAGGAAGCCAATGTTGGCTTACTGGGGTTTACTACCATGGTGTTCCAGTTTAGTTTTCTTGGAGAGCGATTTCCTGAGCAGTTGACGGAGATGGTGCAGTATTTGATTTCTCTACTTACTAGTTGTTATCAAGAGGTCTCTTGTGTTGGCATCCACTAGGGTAATGCTTTTAGTGGTTGGTCCTATAGATTACCTAGGTTAGCTTGGGACCCTAGGGTCATACTTAGTTTCACTTTGGTTCAGCATAGTGATCTTGGGGCAGCATTGGAATTGCTTAAGGACAAGCAATCTTGGGAAGGGCGGACAGTAATGTCCCCTTTCTAGCACTTATAGCACGATGATGTCGTTAGCCTATTTCCCCTTGGTCCTGTAGGCTAACCAGGACATTAAGGGACTTAGACGCCATTTGGCCTAGGCAATTTTGATTGCAGTTCATTCCGAGGCGATCTGAGGCAGTGTCGGGCAAACTTACTATTTACAGTAAGTCATTATGGACATGTTGGACCTCCAGTTGCAGTGGCATGTCGACAATAATTGTTTGATATCGACATAAAGATTTATTTATCATTGATATGATTTATTGTGCATTAATAAAGTTATTTTATAAATTGAAATTTAATTATTTGACTTTATTAATGCATAGTCTATAGTTTGTGGGAAATATATGAATTAAATGGCCCCCTTTATTTTATAACACAATGGAGACATAAAAGGTAAATGGGGAAATATTAAAAGAAAAGCAATCGCAGAAAAATAGGAGCCGCAAAAAAATAGGGGCTGCGAGAAAATAGGAGGAAAAAACAAATCCTGAAAAAAATAGGGAAAGGCAAAATTATATTATTTATCCCACATTGACAAAGTAAGTGTTAGAGCTCTTATGAAAACACTTTTACAAGGATTGAAGAGTTCTCTTACAGCATGTGTGGATAATATATGAAAATTGTGGAAATTGTGGAAATTTTTCTCAAGGGCTTGGAGGACAAAATCCCTCTTCACTAATGGTCTCGATGCTATTGGAAGATACAATCTTGGGATTTGAATTTGAATTTAAAGGTATGAATCAGAAGTCTTTGTGATATTTTGACAATGTCGTAGTTGCCAAGAAGGTTTTGGGACGAACTAGTGCTGAAGATGTTGCAGGTGACATTGAGAAAGTATTGACAAATTTTAATGCTTGTTGCTATTTATACCTACTGGCCATCTCATATAGGCATTGTTGGAAATATATTTCATTAGTATTGGCTGCATTACTTTCAGTCTAGCTATTCCATGCTGGTCGTACCACTTCTATGCACTGACAAGGGGTTGTTGTAGCTTGCGTGAGGGTTTTGGGAGTATGCACCATCATTTGGAGGTCGTCCCTCATTAGATAACTATAATTCGCCAGTCGTAGCACTCAGGGACTGCATTTTGGGAGTATACATTGGCATCTCTAGACATTAAATACAGCTGGTAAAGGGTCTGAAAAATATTACAGCCTGTAGCAGATTGGAGAGTCCATACTATTGCTGAGAATATATTACAGGTCTGCAATACTGTACACATTGTTTCGTAATGTTGCAGATTTACTAAGAAATCTGAAATTGCTTATATGACATCAGCATTTGATCTTCTAAGTTGTATTGCATATATTTGCCATATATTGTCTTTTTATTTCGTGAAAGCTTCAAATTACTTAGCAACATCAACAAACACATTACATTAGCATGTTGAAAACAAACATAAAACTCAGTATTCAGATTGCTAGCAAGATGAAGTTGTGGGATTTAAATGCAGAGCTTGCGGACTTGGATGCTTCCACTTCTTAGCTTGCAATTGCTGAATTCGAAGAATTTGACAGCGATAATCTTATTGGTGCAGCTGATCGCATTGGCCTTAGCACTATTTGTGAATCAACTAATGCCAACGAAGAAGAAGAAGAAGAAGAAGATGATGATGATGATAATGATGATGATGATGATGATGAAGAAGAATAAATTATTAATCCATTAGTTGAAACTTGAAACAATGATACTTGAACTTGATGTTATGATTTATCATTTGACATTTTAATATTTTGATGTTGAACTTGAAGTATATAATGCTATGATGGTATGATCATGATGCTATAATTACAAGTTTATGGTATTTTTGTTGTTTATATGATATTATGTGACATTCTAATCTTAATCCATGCTTACAGGCTGCATAAATATAGATATTTATAAATTTTACATGTTTTGTACTAACGAACCCAAACCCCATTTCAAAATTTTGCCGTACCAGCTAACTGGTTCTTCGAACCCAAACTTGAACCCAAATCTGAACCGGCAACCTAGTCTATAAAAATAACCAGATCTGAATATATTGCTGATTCGCTTACTTCACAGTATTGTCCATGAGTTAATGTTGATAACTGCTGCTGCTATAAAACTCATTAGTTAGCATAATTATGCTGGTCACTGCTACCCATTTATACATTGCTACTGTTATTATTATTTCCAAAAGTCATTAAATTAATATATTTTTGCTAGCATAGGGTTTCATTTCAGCTCCATAGTTTAGGGCTTATCTACATGTTTCCATATATCAAAAAAATGATTTACCAAGTGTTTGAATCCATTAATTACTTCAGCATTTTAAGTTATCGCCTTAATCAGAAAATACAAAAAATAATCATACATTCCAAGAAACCTATAAAGGGACATTGCGGTATTAATATTCAATTTTGATTTTCAAACCTAAAAAATCACAAAGTATCTGTTAATGGTAGTAGCTGCGAGAGAGCTTATTTTACCTGTGTTGATTCTTCTCTTCGAGAGAATGTGACTTTCTCGGGTTGCATTTGGAGTTACTTATTATTCATATGCCTCTTGCATGGCGGTTTATCTAGTGTATTCCTGTTTCATATTTCTCTTTGTGAAAGACCATGTGACTTCCGCGTGAGTATGTGAAAGGTTTCTTGGTTGCCGGTTGAAGTCACATCAGTTTGTATTCCTTCTGTGGGCTCTTGTTTATTGGAGATGAGCGTTATGAAGTTCATGATTGCCATCTATATATTGAATACTTTTTGATGTTCACGCGTTCGGCGATTAAACTACAGCATATTGCTTACATTCCATATTGTATCGGTCGGTTAGCATTTAAGCATTCTGAGTATTAAGATAGCTGAGATTCTAAGATTTTGGAGATATTGTACTCAGACTTTTGTATTCATAATAAAGACTATCATTTTGGTGGGCTAGGTTTTCCACCCTCGATGAGGAGGGTTTTCCCAAGATAATCCTGAGCATTGTCTAGTTTCTTGTTGTGTTTTCTTTTGTATATTTATTTTCATAATTCTAGTTCATAAACATTAACATGGTATAAGAGCGGGTCTAAGGAAACGATCCGAACCAGAATAGGACATTTGGATTCTAGAAGGATCATGATGTCTAATGGATACGTTGTTCGATGATTCGCTGCAGGTGTTTCAATCTCAACTATTGAGGCCATGCAATCTTCTATGTTGGGGTTTGAATTTGCATTCTCTGCTTGCACTATAATTGTGTGATGGTGAAAGATCTATTGGTGTATTGTGAGGAAGATTAATCTATGAAGAGATAAGTATTTTATGATAGTATCTTTGATAATGAGTTCATGAATTTTATATATTTAATTCATACAAATAACATTGAGAGTAGTGAATCATGTATGCTTCTAGCATTAGTCTGTTTGATTCTATTGTTAATCTCTCTAAAATGCTTCCAGGATGGATCAAGGAGCACAGGATGATGAGAGATTGCAGCCTGAGTTGAGTTGGTGGCTCTTGAAGAAGAAGTACCTATTCAGATTATCTTGTGATCAGTTTATTCTAAGAGGAGGATATGAGATTAAGAGGAAGCTTGTGTGGCAGAGGAAGAGTGCCAAGACCTTTTGCAGAGGATCAGCAAGCTCGTGTAGCAGTGTGACTGCTAAAGCTCATTGTTGGACAATATTGGAGTCAATTTCTTGGTATTGTGATTATCAAAGCTTGAGTATGTTATCCTTGTTGAGAGGTAGTCTTGGCTGAGAGGGAGTCTCAATATTCAGATCCATTCTGTTATGCCAATCAATGTAGTATGCTGCCCCGGCTATGAGGGAGTCTCCATTCAGTGGGAGTCTGATTTGAGAAGCCAGAAGGTTGATATTTGTCTCAGAGAGAGTCTTATCATCATGAAGACTTGTTAATGAGTTCTTCTCCGTGGGGGAGAAGTTTGCGGTGCAATCCCTTGATAATGAGTTCTTCTCTGCGAGAGAAGTTCGAGGTGCAACCCCTTGACAATGAGTTCTTTTCTATGAGAGAAGCTCGAGGTGAAATCCCTTGTACCACTCTCTGCGAGTAATAGTTAGAACCACCCTCTGCGAGTAGGCAAGGTGGTAATGCATTCTTCTCTGGGAGAAGTTTGAGGTGAAAGCCCTTGTTCCACCCTCTGGGAGTAGCCATGGTGGAAGTCATGCGTGTGACTCGATGACTTGTTGTTTCTTTATTTCACTCTCTAGGAGTAGCTATGGTGAATATTGTTATGCTGAGATAACAATTTTGTTTTGAGAAAATCTGTGATGAGATATTCTTGACATCTTTTTGGTTGCAGCTTCTTGTACTAGTCATGAGAAGACTTACTGAAGATCTCTCTCTTGCTGAGAGGGAGTGTTAATGTTAGTAGCTGTGAGAGAGCTTATTTTACCTGCGTTGATTCTTCCATTCGAGAGAATGTGACTTTCTCGGGTTGCATTTGGAGTTACTTATTATTCATATGCCTCTTGCATGGCGGTTTATCTAGTGTCTTTGTGTTTCATATTTCTCTTCATGAAAGACCATGTGACTTCCGCGCGAGTATGTGAAAGGTTTCTTGGTTGCCGGTAGAAGTCACATCAGTTTGTATTCCTTTTGTGGGTTGTTGTTTATTGGAGATGAGCGTTCTCAAGTTCATGATTGTCATCTATATATTGAATACTTTTTGATGTTCACATGTTTGGCAATTATACTACAGCATATTGCTTATATTCCATATTGTATCGGGTGGTTAGCATTTGAGCATTCTGAGTATTAAGATAGCTGAGATTCTAAGATTTTGGCGGTATTGTATTCAGACTTTTGTATTCATAATAAAGACTATCATTTTGGTGGGCTGGGCTTTTCACCCTCGATGAGGAGGGTTTTCCCAGGATAATCGTGAGCATTGTCTAGTTTCTTGTTGTGTTTTCTTCTGTATAGTTATTTTCATATTTCTGGTTCATAAACATTAACAGTTTCAACCTCTAATACTTCCCACTTGTAACATTTCATAACTGACAACAATTCACCCTTCTCGTTAAAGTCAATATCTGCAAAGTCCATGTCTTATGCAATTCAACTATTCTGTCTATGCCAATAAAATATACTAAACAGCCACCTCTATGAGTACAATATTCCTGCACGAGTTCAAAACTTTTCGAAAAACAAACATAAATCAATTCATATGATCACAAATTACAACAAAAGATATACCAATGTCTACTTCCAAGCTAAACAAGACAACTGTAAGCAATATGTTATTACAATATCATATATGCACTATACATCAAAGTATCATAAATGCTATTAGAAGTGGTGATTGGAAATTCAACAGACTAGGAAAAAAAGTGAAATTATTCACCTTCTCTTCACTAAATATCTTGAAGGCAAGGAGAGTTAAGAACCGGAAAAAATGGATGTCCTCCACAGAGTTTTCCTGCATAAGAAACAATTTCAAGAGTAAAAGGCACAACCTTGTTAAGCAAATCATAAACAAAAACATAATTTATTAGAGCAAGGTTGAGAATGTAAATAGCACTCCATGCAATTTACAGGGGATAGAAATCTTTCAATCTTTAAGTTGGGTAAATTCTTGAAAACTAATACTTCCCGTTTTCCACTTGATGTATAATTGAAGGATATGAAACTGCTAGAAAACATTCATAGTAAAGACATTGCATATCAAATTTATGCTAACAGCTTAAAAAGTATCAATATTTTAATCATACTAAATCCTTACCACAACTATTAAATTGTTAAAGATGTCAAGGAGTACAAAATAGGCCAAGCTTCTCTAAGGGATATTCTCTAGTTTTCAGTTAGGAAAACCACAGTTTCATCTAGCACTGAAGATGACCACAGAATCATCTTTAATTTGTAGAGAAGAACTAGCACACTGCACTATCTCTTAATGACCAAGAACCAAAGCAAAAACCTCATCCTTAATGTTCATTTTATTTTTTTTTATTTTTCCTGAGGAAACTCAAATAAAGTACCTTCAAAAATCCTATTTATTCAGCCAGCTCCAAAGGCCCCACAGCACTGTCAAAATTTAGATTGAAGAAATTAGATGGAGGAGACAATTTAAAATGTTCTCTTAAAAAAGGGTTAGATTGAACTCCAAGAGCCCCATGAATTGGGGTGATTAATATCATCATCATAATTTATGTTAATATATTATAAGTATTTTACTATTTAGTAATACTATACCTTGAAACTTTTGAAAAGCTGCCAAAGATGTAAGCACAGGATTGAGGGTTCTACCATCATATAAATAATGTGGCACTTGTCCAAGATTCTAAATCCCAATAATAGCCAACATTATTACTTACAATAGCTCACAATGGAGACTTTATTATTGAATGTAAACCTTATATTCCAACACCCTCTCCTAAGGCTTGTACTAAAAGAAAAACATATTAACACTCTAGCTAAAAACTAAACACATCTGAACCAAAACAAAACCATACATTCTTCAAAGCTTCCCTTCCAAAATAGTTCTTCAATCAAGTAGAACTCCATCAAGTTACCTCATAAGCATCGTAAAGGTGTATCTCCCAAGTTAAATTCTTGAGGCACCTCCCCAAACTCCCGAATTACAAATCTCTCGCATCACTAAACAATTACCAAAACTGAGCTGCATCTACAATGATCCATCAAATTGTTTCATGACCTTTGCAAGGGTGTAATTCTTGAGATTCGCAAGCTCCTAATCTAACTAGAAACCATCCATGTTAAGCTTCATCTATGTAGTGATCCCAACTGGCTGCTGCAAAAGAATCCTTCTGATATTTGGGAAAACGGTATGGACTATTGTTTGTATAGCACCTATGAATCTGACTTAACCACTTAACCACGAAAGAAGGGATTGCACTACACCACTTTTGTATTTCCTCTAATACCAAGGATTCTTATTTAATTAAGCAAAACTATGTATTTCCAAAAGAACCATACTCGCATTACAATCACGATATATTATTGATTTAAATATTCAAGATGATAACAAGAGAAACGTTTATTGCTACAGGAATAAATGTTCAAATATGGATAGAACTGGTAGCATATGCACCTTTTTATGACCCGCGTTGAAACTTCTGCAACCTGGGCGTGATACACACATCATCCTTATCTCTCCGCCATACACTAATCACTGTGATTCCAGACAAGCCCAGATATATTGGCTGCAACGTGGTATCTTGATTTCAGAGACCTGCCCACTTCCCGCAATCACTGTAAGTTCCGCTGAGACTGCTTGCTACCGCCAGACCTGAACTAGAATCTGATGTTACCTTTCACGGGTTGGTGTTTGCTATGAATGTGAACCAAGTGGCGGTAGAGTCTTTGGCCGCAAGCTCCCTGAACCAGCAGCAAGTGCAAATCCGTAACCGGCTAGGGAAGCCTTTATATATTCACGGGTGTTAAAACGCTATATTCACAGCACCAATACCTCCACTCGAAATGCCTAGGGACACATGAAACATCTCAAATTTCTTCCCACGCGTGAATCACCATGATACGTTTGTAAGGCATTAGCAAACGGACATTTGGATATACCCCAATTGTTAATCTCCCTTACGGGATAGTTGCAAGCCTGTTCAGCGACCTTGAATCTTGATGGTTTGAAGCAAGGTTTCACCGTGAGGAATATGTCACAATAAGCCAGTCCCCAATATTCCTTTAATCACTACTGTTAGATTTCTTAAAATACCAGAACCATGATGCGAGCTGAAACTTATCAATACAACCTCCTCTCTGCTAATATAGTTAACAAAATGTGGAATATGAAGTGTTTGAAACTGAATTTTTAATCTTACCAATGCATTAAACTCTGAATGTAAAATCTGAAGTAATTCCACCATAAATGAGAAAGTCGGGGCTATGTCCAACCTTCCACTATTTCCTCAAGGGGCTACGTCCTCAAGAAAACCAGTCACAAAAAAGCAACCAGGTCTTTAATTCCTTGTTTATAATATTTGTGGTGCTTTTCCCAAGACAACTTGTTTCTTTTATAACCTCGAAGTAAGAGAAAACTCCAAAACGCAAGCAATATGGGATAAAGTGCCCACTTAAGTCACTTTTATTAAATAAAGTAACTTAAAGTCATAAAGTGACTTTATAAAATAGGCCCAAATATTAAAAGCTCGCCCACTGAAGCCTATGACTGGCTGACATCCTCAAAAAGAAGCCTTTAGCCTATCCGGATGGGGGAGATAGACTAAACTGGCGCCAAACTGGCCTACTGCGGGATTGGGGACATTACAGTCCTCCCTTCCCGGGATTGCTTGCCCTCAAGCAATCTCAATGCAGGGTGCTGCAAAATAGACTCACCCTCCTAGGTAGCATCCTCTATCAGTAAGTCCTTCCATCAGATCAAGTACTCTGTGATGGCCCTATTCCGCAGCTTCCTCTCTCTGACCTCGATCACCTCGGTTGGCACCAAAACCAATTTACCCTCCTCGTTAAGTGGGGGTAATCCAACTGAAGGGACTATCTGCTGCCCTATTGCCATCTTGAGGCAAGACACATGGAAAACATTATGGATCCGGCTGTCAACTGGTAGCTCGAGCTCATAAGCCACTTCACCCACCCTCCTCGAGATGCGGTAGGGACCATAGAATCTGGGCTTGAGCTTTTCTGATCCACTCTTCTTCAGAGAACTCTGCCTGTATGGTTGGAGAAGAAGGTAACCAAATCCCGTGCCTCAAAAGTCTGCTCTACCCTGTGTCAATCAGCATACATCTTTTGCTGATTTTGTGCTCTCTGAATGTTCTCCCTGAGATACTTAAGGATATCCTGATGATCTTGAAGCCAGTCTCTCGCAATCGGTGCCCTGTTGTCCTGAAGAGCCAAATCTATGAAAGATAATGGCTCGCTGCCATAGAGAGCTCGAAATGGCGACATGCCAATAATCATATGGTAGGTGGAGTTGTAGCAAAACTCCCCCAAATACAGCCATCTAACCCAGGCCCTCTGCTGCCCTGCTACGTAATTTCTAAGGTAACCTTCCACCCACTTGTTCACTATCTCTGTCTGGCCATCCGTCTGCGGGTGGTAACTGGTGCTGGGGGTCAATTCCGTGCCTGCCAATCTGAACAGCTCCTGCCAAAAGGTACTGAGGAATTTACTGTCCCTGTCACTAACGATGGTCTTGGGAAGACCATGCATCCTGAAGACCTCTCGAAAGAATAATTCAGCTACCTAGGCAGCTGACCAATCTGCTGAAATGGCAAAGAAGTGAGCAAACTTTGTGAGCCTGTCCACTACCACATAAATGTTGTCCCTGCCGTGTACTCTCGGCAATCCTGTAATGAAATCCATCGAAATACCTTCCCACTTCTGGCCAAGAATGGGTAGGGGCTGAAGTAAGCCGGTTGGGTGCTCGTGCTCGGACTTGTTCTGCTGACAAGTCTGACAATCTCTGACATGCTAGAGGACATCGTCCTTGAGGCCCTTCCATGAGAACCTCTCTCTAACCTGTCTATAGATTTTAAAAAACCCTGGATGTCTTGTTGTGGATGCATCATGAACAACTCTCAATATCTTAGCTTTAAGCTTAGAATCTGGCACTAGGTAAATTCTACCCTTATAGAATATGATATCATACATAACCTTGTACCTGCTATCGGGAAGTTGCCCATCCAATATCTGACATGCTTGAGTATTTTTACAATACTCAACCAACAAGTGGGATTTCCAATCTGCGGAAATCTCGGATAGAACACAACAAGCTGCATCTGAAGGTCTCCTGGAGAGTGTGTCAGCCACAATGTTGTTCTTGCCCTTGACATACTCAATGTCAAAATCATACGCTTGGATCTTACTAACCCATTTTTGTTGTCTCTCGTTCAACTCTTTTTGTTCTAGGAAGTATCGCAAGTTGTTGTAATCCATTTTAACTGTAAACTTGCCACCCACCAGATACTGCCTGAATTTAGCTAAGGCATGCATGATGGCAAGTATTTCCTTGTCATAAGTGGAGTACAATCTCTCGTTGTCCTTAATTTTCCTGCTCTCATAAGCAATGGGATGCCTGTCCTGCATCAATACTGCACCAATTCTGTTACCAGAGGCATCACATTCTAAAACAAACGGATGAGAGAAATCCGGTAGTGCTAAAACCGGACATGTGCTCATGACAGTCTTGAGTCTATCGAAGACTACCTGTCTCATCTGTCCGCCTGAAAGCCCCTTTCCGAGTAAGATCAGTGAGGGGTGTTGTTGTCTGAGAGAATCCCTTAACATATCTCCTGTAGTAAGAACATAACCCCGGGAACCCTCTCAAGTCTGACACATTCTGAGGTGGTGGCCGATCCCGGATTGCCTGTATCTTCTCCTGATGGACCTTGACTCCATCTACCCCTATCACATGACCTAGATAGAGGATCTCTGTCAACCCAAACTCACACTTGGATTCTTTCGCAAATAGAGACTGACTCTCCATGATGCCAAGAACCTCATCCAAGTGTCTCAAGTGCTCCTCCCAAGTCCTGCTGAAGACCAAGATATCAAAAAAAACCGGAACACTCTTGCGTAGCTGTTTCTTGAATAGATGATTCATCCAAGACTGAAAGGTGGCAGGTGCATTAGTGAGCCCAAATGGCATCACTAGAAACTCGTAGTGCCCGTAGTGACATCTGAATGTCATCTTATGAACATCCTCTTCATGGACATGTATCTGATGGTACCCCGATTGAAGATCAATCTTCGAGAAATAAATTGCCCCATGTCGCTTGTCTAATAGTTCATCAATCCGGGGAATAGGGTACCTATTCTTAATGGTCCTCTTATTCCATGCACGGTAATCAATACACATGTGAAGAGTACCATCCTTCTTCTTCACTAATACCACTGGAGAAGCGAAGGGATTACAACTGGGCCTGACGTGTCCCATGTCTAGGAGCTCCTTTATTGTCTTCTCTATCTCCTCCTTATAGTGCCTCGGATGACGATAAGGTGTAGTAATAACAGGCTTAGCGCCCTCCTCCATCTCTATGATATGCTCAAATCCCCTGTCTGGAGGTATGCCTGGCGGAATGTCCTCGAAAACCTGTTTGTGCTTATCAAGCACCTACTGAACATCAAAGTGAACCTGCTACCTTGAATCCGGTGTGGGTTTAGTGGATATGAAGCACTGGGCTGCCCACTCCATGTCACTATGTGTCATGATGGCCTCCATCTTGTGAGTAGATACTAATCTAGGCCCGCCATCTGGCATGGCCTTAAGAATCACCTACTGATCACCCTGCATAAATTCCAATTGCTTCAGCTTTTGATCAATGGTGTACCTCCCCAGGGTTTGTAACCATTGCATGCCCAGAATAGCATCCAAACTGTCTAGGTCAGTGACATAAAAATCTGGCTCTAGAAGGTAATCTCCAAAGTGGATTGGAAGACCAGAGATCTTCCCTGTACAGCTCAATATGTCCTCTCCTGCCACTTTGATCTCAAATTCTAGAATATCATCTACTTGTAGCCTTCTCCTGGAGACCATACCTGTGCTGATAAAATTGTGTGTAGCACTTGTATCTAAAAGGCAAACAATCCTTTGCCCTCTAACTACTCCTTTCAAACGAAAGGGGTGACAAGTAGGAATCCCTGAAAGGGATGCTAGAGTAACCGGGGGCTGCTCGGGGGGGGCTTTCTTCTTCTTTCCTTCTGACGATGGCTCTACCTGAATCCCCTCATCGCTGCCCTCACACTGCTCATACTCATCCTCAGAAGCTACCTCAATATAATGTAGTTTGCCTTTCCCAAGGCACCGTGATCTGGAGTCCAAGGCTCCCTGCAAGTAAAGCATAGCTTTCTCCTCAACTCATTTCTAGTCTTAAAATCCAGCCTAGGAGGCACACTCTTATTCTGATTTTTACTTTTCTAGAATGAAGAGGATCCCTTGAAGGGTTTCTTAGGTGGCTATAAAATGGAGGATGGTGAATCCAAATCATGAGCTAACTTAATAGCATCATCCAAGGTGTCTGGTTTGAGAACTCTAACCAGCCCTCTGAATTTATCATACAAGCCCTCAATGAATAGCATTACCTTTCTCTTTTCTGACATGTCTGGTACCATAATGGAGAGCCTCTGAAACTCATCAATGTAATGCTCCAATGACCCACTCTATTTTAGCTCAGCGAACTCCCTGTAGTAGACCTCTATGTCTTTCCTATCAAAACGAGTGATCAATCTCGTGCTGAAGATCTCATAGGAAGCAATCAATCCGTAATCCTGGGTGACAAGGTCGTGATACCACCAATCATATGCGGCTCCCTCTAAATGCATAGTGGCAAATTTAATTGCCTCAGTCTCCGACATGGGTTTGAGGGTCAAGAAGGTATCGAGCTTGTGGATCCAAGCTCTAGCGGATGTCCTACCGCTACCATCAAATGTAGGGAGAGTCAACTTGTTCATGGCATGTTTCAAGTCCCTGTTCGGACCCCTGGGTCTCCTGTCCTATTGCTTCTTGCCAAACTCTCTCTTCTGAACTATGTACTGTGGGAAAGTCAAATTTGCTTTGACATGGTTTGGTAACATATTCCACTCGTCATGCATGGTCATCACATTCTCTGGAAGAATGCCTGTGGCCTCTGGTGGTGCTACCTCTTACCTTGCATTATTATCCACAAAATTTGGCATAAGGGGCCTATCGGACGTACGAGTGGGGGCCCTAGCTGCCCTAGGTGATCCCGTTGTACTGCCTTCAGTATTGTGATGACTAGCGGGTCTCCTGGCTGTAACTGATAACTGCTGGATAACCCCTGTAAGCTGGTGTAATACATCAGCAATATGGTCCTGTCCATCTCGTATCTGTCTCATAGTCTCCCTAGCCTTTCTATCTGCCTCCTCAGCCATTCTCCCACCTGGAATAGCCTGTTCCAAAACGAAATCCTCGTTCTCTGTATGACTAGTCTCAATGTCAACCTGAACGGAAGAATCTGTCTGTTCCTGCTCAACCTTGTTATGTCTAAATCCAAGCATCTTGTGCCTGCTATACATATCTGGCTAACATGGCTACTGCTGGACCAGACTGAGAATCTGATTATAATAATCCCACTAGGATGGCAAGATCAAGGCTCTGATACCACTGTAGTAATCCCAACTGGCTGCTGCAAAAGAATCCTTCTGATATTTGGGAAAACGGTATGGACTATTGTTTGTATAGCACCTATGAATCTGACTTAACCACTTAACCATGAAAGAAGGGATTGCACTACACCACTTTTCTATTTCCTCTAATGCCAAGGATTCTTATTTAATTAAGCAAAAATATGTATTTCCAAAAGAACCATACTCGCATTACAATCAAGATATTATTGATTTAAATATTCAAGATGATAACAAGAGAAGTGTTTATTGCTATAGGAATAAATGTTCAAATATGGATAGAACTGGTAGCGTATGCACCTTTTTATGACCCGCGTTGAAACTTCTGCAACCTGGGCGTGATACACGCATCATCCTTATCTCTCCGCCATACACTAATCACTGTGATTCTAGACAAGCCCATATATATTGGCTGCAACGTGGTATCTTGATTTCAGAGATCTGTCCACTTCTCGCAATCACTTTAAGTTCCACTGAGACTGCTTGCTGCTGCCAGACCCAAACTAGAATTTGATGTTACCTCCCACGGGTTGGTGTTTGCTATGAACGTGAACCAAGTGGCGGTAGAGTCTTTGGCCGTGAGCTCCCGTGAATCAGCAGCAAGTGCAAATACATAACTGGCTGGGGAAGCCTTTATATATTCACGGATGTTAAAACATTATGTTCACAGCAACAATAACTCCACTCGAAATGCTCAGGGACACGTGAAACATCTCAGATTTCTTCCCCCGCGTGAATCGCCATGATACGTTTGTAAGGCATTAGCAAACGAACATTTAGATATACCCCAGCTGTTAATCTCCCTTACGGGATGGTTGCAAGCCTGTTCAGCAACCTTGAATCTTGATGGTTTGAAGCAAGGTTTCACCATGAGGAATATGTCACAATAAGCCAATCCCCAATATTCCTTTAATCACCACTGTTAGATTTCTTAAAATACCAGAACCATGATGCGAGCTGAAACTTATCAATACAACCTCCTCTCTGCTGATATAGTTAACAAAATGTGGAATATGAAGTGTTTGAAACTAAATATTTAGTCTTACCAATGCATTAAACTCTGAATGTGAAATCTGAAGTAATTCTACCATAAATGAGAAAGTCGGGGCTACGTCCAACCTTCCACTATTTCCTCAGGGGGCTAGGTCCTCAAGAAAACCAGTCACAAAAAAGCAACCAGGTGTTTAATTCCTTGTTTATAATATTCGTGGTGCTTTTCCCAAGACAGCTTGTTTCTTTTATAACCTCGAAGTGAGGGAAAACTCCAAAACGCAAGCAATATGGGATAAAGTGCCCACTTAAGTTACTTTAAGTGACTTAAGTCACTTTTATAAAATAAAGTAACTTAAAGTCATAAAGTGACTGTATAAAATCTTTTTATAAAGTAAAGTGACTTTACTTTATAAAATAGGCCCAAATATTAAAAGCTCGCCCACTGAAGCCTGTGACTGGCTGACATCTTCTGAAAGAAGCCTTTAGCCTATCCGAATGGGGGAGATAAACTAAACTGGCGCCAAACTGGCCTACTGCGGGATTGGGGACATTACAATCTACACTAGAATCCTTCTTGTCTTCAAATTGTGGGCTTCTCAAAATACATATATTTCATCAACATATTCTTCGCCATTGTCAAAAACTGATGAATCTTCAATAATGGTTATATTAGCTACATTTGGTTTGTTTTTGAGCTTTCTCTTAAGAACATCATCAACTTGAATTCTACAATTCCAACCTATGTAACCTATTTTATTGTAGTAGTAACATTCAACCTCCCCTTTGACTTTTTTTTGATATTGTATAAATTGTTCCTTGAGTATAATGCACTCTTGTTAAAGATATATTTCTATATCCTATGTAGTTATTCTTTTTTCTTCTGCTAAAAGAATTGAAATCTTAGAGTAAAAATGCCACAGTTGTATTTAGAAGCAAATTGTATAACAAAATGACTTTGGTATCCTCATTAGCTACTGTCTAACGAGTGATCTCAAATTGCCTATGTAACTAGATATTGTGACTCCATCATCCATATTGAATTTGAAAAAATCAAGCTTTGGAGAAAAATTTGCATTAACTTACTATTTCTCCCAATTTCCTTGGTTGATTTTTCCAAATCTAGATGATGTAAATCAAAATCGGATAGACCAAGACCAATAATGGCTTTGGCTTTATCATCTTACTCTGCCAATATAATAACATATTTGATATGTGGGTGGTTTCTATTAAAAAATTGTAATGTTTCTATAATGGTCATCTTAGTTGGTTTAGGAAGTTTCCTTTTCTACATTTTGTTAACGATTGTTTCGTTGAAAAACATTGTCTTGTAATCTCTTATAAATAGAGCCTTTCATCTCTATTATATATCAATTTATAACAATGAAACCCGGGGACGCGTACCCGGCCCAAAACCCCGGAGTACCGGGTACCGGGACGTCCCCGGGACGGGTACTCCGCGTACCGGAGTACCCCCACCGCCGCCCAAGTCCCACCGCACCCCCGCCGCACCCGTCCAGTACTTCGGTACTTCGGTACCAGTACTTCGATGCTTCGGTACTTGACGGGGTGCGGCCGGCGGCAGACATGAAAAAGTGTTTTTTTTTTAAGTTTTTAAATAAAATTTGGTTTTTTAATTGGTTCTTATGGAACCCTAAAAGGATGTGGGTCCCATATAAGGCCCTCTAAGCCTTCATAAGGCCCATATACTTCATTTGACATTCTCATTCATAATTTTCATTTTTGCAACA
>MU225997.1:145341-164314 GCA_018584345.1 Thuja plicata
GGTCGTCTTCCGCAGCTATGCAAAATAATATTTGATTCCAGAATTAACCAATCAAATAATCTTACAATTTTTCCTTCGATGGAGACTCAAAACTTAATACTTATCTGCAAATTTATCCTCTGATAAACCTTTTTGAATAAACTCCACAGGCTAGCAGGAAAATAGGCTCTGATACCACTGTAATGACCAGAACCGGGTCTTTCCAAATATTTCTCAAATATATCTCATGCAGATTTAAACAAATACAGTCATGCAGATAAAACATTGATTCATAACAAATACCCAGCAAAATGTCCCAAATAAACCCTCAGCAAATATTATTGCATTCTACAACAACAATACAATAATAACGGTATTTCCACAATACAAAATCTGAACTACAATATTCAGCAGTAATATCAAATGATAAGAAGACCCTGGAAATGCAATGGTGAACTCTGCAGTGAATCCGCACCGAAGACGAACTGGGGCTACATCCAATCCTCCTCTAAGCCAAAAGGGTTTCCGTCCTCACGGCTGTATTCGAAAGCTAAAAGCTTCCTAATATCTCCAAGAGATAAATATCATATCAAAAACTAAGCATATCTCAAATGAGCCTTCAATCCTTCTTTTAAAGCAATGGTTGTGACTCTTCAGTTTCCCCTCTCTGTCTTTTCATATTCTCACTTAAAGTCACTTTTTAAATAAATATAACCGTTGGTTATAAAGTGACATAATAACATAAAGTGAGGACTCTTTTGGCGTTAAAACGGAGGACCAAACGAACTCAGATGGAGATGTGTGATAGCTTGTCGGAAAGCTCCTGACGAGACGCTCTAGGTCCACTACTGAAATGCCAGGAACACTGAGTTCTTCCTACTTACTATAAATAGTAAGCACCCTGGAAACCCTGTGGAAACTGATCTGATTGGCCTGAAACTAAAAACACCTAGGCCAAATATCCCTCTGATCACCAACCAAGCCTCGGTTAGCCCACCGGACCATGATGAAAGGCTAACTATAAGGCACAAAATAATGTGCCCCAAAAAGGGAACATTACATATATATCTATTATCAAGACTTTAAGTTATATAGAGTCACATTCTATTATACCGTCTTGGATTTGTTAGTGCTCCTAAGATAAATTAATAAATATTTGTTTGCTGATATTGCACATTATCACACAAAATACCTATTTGTTGTTGCTGCAAGTGGTTAAACACTCAAAGCCTATTATACATAGTTACACCGCCCTAGGGGATGGGGGGATGTCGGGACATGGGGACAAGTTTCCGGGCCTCAATTTGGGGACGGCGGGGGAACGGCGGCAGGGGACCAAGGGGGCGGGCAGGGAGTGTATATACTATACATGTGGTACTTCAAATGCTAGTTATGAAAAGATGTATAACAATATAAGACATAAACATGTAAAACAGTTGTCAGTAACTGTAAAATAGTAAACTAGAATTACTAAAAGTAAATACTTGAACATTGCATTGAAGTTTGAACATTGAACATTGAACATTGAAGTTTGAACAATAGAATTATAAACAGGCGAATCAGCAAATGGAAGTGTTCTAAACTTCTATTATATAAATTTATAATAGATATGATATATCAAAATTATGAGCATTGAGTATCACTATCTAATCATAAAGATCAGATGATTACATCGAGTAGCATGATATGAATATCAAAACAAGTACAAGCTACAAAATCAAAATGCCAAGGCCCAAAATGTAGTGAAGGAGCTCTCTTTGGGGGACTCTTTTGCGTCCCCCCGTCCCCAAGGGGGACTCTTTTGCATCCCCCCGTCCCCGAAGGGAGACGTCGGGACGTCCCTGCATCCCGAACAAAATGGTGGGGGATGGGGGGCTCCACCGAAAACGCGGGAACGGCGTCCCCCTGTCCCCAATGCGTCCCCATCTCGGGGACGTTGGGGATTTCGGGGGGGGACGCGTCCCCGGGGTACACTGCTATTATATGACTATTGTTTAAGATTTCAAAAGGTTCATCCACCATTGGCATGGATCTATAAATGCCACTTCAACCTTAGAATTGCTTCAATATGCCCTTTAGATGATTCCACACGATTCTGACCACCAAATAGCCATTTTGTAATGTCCCCATTTTTAGGTACTCTTGCTAGTGTTGGTTTTTTGTATCAGTGTCAGTAGGATCAGAGGACTATTTCGATGTCTCTAGTGTATTCTTAGAGTGATTTGGACTTGTTTGTACTTACCATTATTAGTGTCATTCTGGACCCCAAATAGGTCAGTTTGGCAGTTTTAGTTGATTTGCTATTTTTAGCATATTACTACTTATATTAAGTGCTATATCTGGCAAAAGGTTATAGTTTCAGACTTTCAGTATCCCTTAGTTACAGAGAGTAATGTCTTCAGATTAAGGGTTTGGGCAATTCTTTCTACTTTTAGCATATGGCTAGTTTTAGTAAGTGCTATATTTAGCACTAGGTCTTGGCTTTTATCTCCTCTCAATTCAAAGTGCAGTGCTTTTGAGTTTAGTGCCTTGATGATTTCTAAGATTGACAAGTTGATATTTGACTTATTTTACTTAAGAATTCTTTTATTTACTTTATAACTTAAGTAAAGGGTGATGTGTTCATGAAGTATTCCCCTATTCCTAAGCCTAGGAATGTAATCAGCTCAAGTTGTTTTTAAAAACGCAAATTAGACTTCAAGTGTGACGCCAAGGGATAGGAGTTTTATTTAATTTAAAAGATTTATATATTGCCTCCAAAAGTAATGCCAAGATTAAAGGAGAGATAAAGTGCTTTATAAAAGTTATGTTGTGAGCTCAAAAAGGGGCCAATCCTCTTGAGAATAATTTCATGTTATTTCATAAAGTGAAATGTGACGGAAAAATATTCAAAATTTAAATGTGAGTTGCCCTAACTTTTCCCTCACTTTATAAATATGAGTTTGAGCTCTCATTTGGACATAAATGAATCGACAATGAAATGTTATACAGTTGGAATGAGCTCAAGGAGTTCTTTTGCTGGTTGAGGACAAGAAACCCTCTTCTTGTTTGCTGATTTCAGTGGTGAGAGACCCATCCTAACTGGTTGGAGTTCTTGGTTGGTGATTTACTATGATTATGGCTTTGTAAGTGACTTTGGACTGGAAGACGATGAAGAATAGCTTATTTTCTGATATGGGTTTCTAGTTTTTGGTGTGACGTGTGTTTTCTAGGGTGTAATTTCAGTTTATATGAGTTTAGAAGCTTTTTCAGTGGGCTGGTGTGCTTTTTCAAAACAACAGAAAACCATATTTATGCTCATAAATCAGTGGTTGACAAAGATATCGTTCTAGGTATTGTTTCATTGCATTACTCATTGCTGGGTGCCATCTTTTGAGTGCTCACATGTTGGGTTTGGAGAGCTGAATTTTCTAGGCCAATCGCCCCCTAAACAGGCACCATTCTTCCTTCCTAGAACATTGGTATTGAAGGTAGTGTTAAATCTGATTTTCTGAGTGTTGGAAAAGGGTTGGCAGTGGATTTTAGTACTGCAGATTGCAAACAAAGATTGCTGGGGCAGACTCAGGAGCTGTTTGGAGATATTAGAATTTTCTCTTGACATAATTGGTGCTGATCAAATTTCTGAGTGTTATTTTTCATTGCTGGAAGTCTAAAATAGGAATGCAATATGTTTTAAATCTTATTGTAATATCTTGAATGAGTTTGTTGATGACTGAATGAAAACTATATGTTATCAGCTCATTGCTTCAAAAATTTATATTGAAAAAATATCATGCTTGTGTATGTTCATCAACTTGAATGAAATCTGAAAGTACCAAACGACAACACTCTTCCATTGGTACCATAAACTTGCAAACTTCCATGGTGAGCATGATGTTTTTGTTTTTATGGCACTTGAGTTATGACGTGTAGATTTCTAGATGTGTAGATCATTGTTGGTAGGGCCTCCATGCCTGGGATCTTCAACAAGGATTGAAGGAGTTTCTTTGGGATGGTAAGAGTGATCCTTGGAGGGACAAGGATCAATTTCAGAAATCATCGTGCTGTTCCTTTTCTTACCAGCCATCTTGTGATTCCATTTGTTCATTTATAAATAAATTGGAGACAGATTTTAAGAAGGGATTGGAGCATTGAATGTATGGCCACTCTTGGAAGTATTCCTTGGTAAATAATAGATCAGATTTTCAGAATTGAGCTTGCTGATTGGTCAGTCACTTTACATTATGGTTTGCCCTCTTTCAGGGAAGTTGGCACACTATTCTTTATCAAGGTGGTTAGGATTTTTAGTTGGTGATTGAGGTGTTTTCCAAGCACTTCTGAGTAGATTTGGTGCAGTACTATGTTTTCACACATGCTTATGCTAGGGGAATTCATTGTTTACCCTCAGAATTGGTTTGGGACAGCGAACTTCTGTATGCTATGGTTCATCTTTCAAAGGCCCTTGGAGTTGTAACTGTTAAAATTATAGCGTCGATCAGATAAATATATAGATTGCAATAATAATCATGAAATATATTTCTATATATATTAATAATAATAATTATTAATAATAATTAATGTTTATTATTATTCATATTTATATTAATATTATAAATAATATTATTGCCTTAAATATAATAATAATGATTATATTATTATTATCTAATAATAATAATAATATCCTTGATCGAATTAATAAATAAACATCGACCAAATTGCCGATTCATATTAAGCGATAGTCATCGGCTTAATATTATATTGTGGCGGTGATAGTCATTGTGGCGGTGATTAATATCGTTTATAACTCACGCTGGAGTATTGCAAATATAAACTAATAGTTATCGTCTAATAAATCTGCAGGGTTAATAAGTAACAAAGCGCAGCCTAAATGAGAATATAATTAGATCATGATGTGTTCCTTATCATATGGCTTGAAACAAAAAGCACACGACTAAAGTAAACTAATCATCCTAAGTCGAATAAGGAGCTAATACTAATTAATTAGGTAATTACCTTTTAACTCTAACACCCCCCCTTAAGTGGAACTTAGGGAGTAGGATAAAATGCAAAGATGCATTGATAATAAATGAATGCATGGATAGTTCTGGCTACAAGCCTTGATGAGGTACCCATATGTACAAACATAAATCTCTCACAACTGGGGCACACAAGAAAACCTCATGGTCAAAAATCCTATACAAAAGAGAGGAAAAGGCAAACAAATGTGCTCATGTGATGGAAGAAAGAGGACTCAACATGACCCCTCGAGTACAGGTTATGTCACCAATGTACAACATACAAAAAAGTAGCTTTTATGCCAAAGGTGAATGCTTGAAGAAGAATGGTGAAGATGATCAAAAACTACCAAATTATGTTGCTCCTGTTAGGAAGAAACAGATCCTCTGGTATATGGAAAAGGAACTCCCTCAAGAGAGACGAGGAAAAAAGTCTCATGATTTGTACCGCTGAAAGTTGCTGGAGTGTTGACATGTCTGAATTAAATGATGTCGCAATGCAATCAAGTGAAACAAATACAAACAACTATGAAGAAGTATGAAGAACAATCTCCAACAACAATGTCAATGTGAGAATAGATGTACTAGTAAGTGTCATTAAAGAGAAAGTGAATTTCCTCAGAAGTGTCATCAATATCTGCAACCTTTTTTTCCAACCAACACCCAAAAATGAGGATTTGCATAAACAACAGAATCGTAACATATGAAACTTGAATTGTAGTTGGTGACATGGACAAGGAAAATCAGTGCCCGATTAGATTTAATCATTCATTAACATAGGATGCTAGGGGTGTAGAAGCATCATAGCTTTTGAAGAGCCAATAGATTATTAAAGGGTTGCCACAATTTTGGGATCAAAGCAACAATTTGGAATAAGCGTTGCAAGTGACAAATTTGAAATTTAATATTCAAGTAAATATTATCTGCTGTTCAGAACAAATCAACAGGTTAGAAATTGTGTCACTTTCTATTTAATAAATATTGTACAGCTGATTTTTAGTGGTTTTATCAAAAACCTCTGGATTTTATCAATAGCTAGTTTGACTCTGGAATAGACAATTTGTCTCTATATGGTGACTATCTATGTAAACACCATGTATACATTGCTATCTCAAACTATCACTTGTCAAATAGCAATCAGAAAACACAAAACAATGATTGTCGGGCTACTACACATTTTCAACAAAACTCGTAAACATTAAGAATAAATTATTTCATCTTGAAAAAACAGCCAATGATAAACAGGAGTACCTTCCCCTTAGTTCCAGCAATATGGATAACTTTCAACTGTGATAGAGAATCCTCCAAGTCTAGTATCTATGAAAAGAACGACAATAAACAATATTAGATAATCATGATATCCAGAACCCAAATGCAGAGCTCCATATGGCATACTTAATTAGAATAATAAAGACTTGTTTCTAGCATCATAATCGACATAACTCTTAAGCATAAATATTAAAAGAGATACCTTAATTCATGTTACAAACAACAATATGTGATTATTTATTGTAATGATCTTCTAGTTTATGAATGAAGTAGGAAAACACAAACTTTATAGGAATAAACTAGAGACTTTAAATATCTCCCAAAATTTTGGTTCAGTTTCATACATAGAATTACCATTTCTAAATAAGTTGGGTAGATCCAGAATAAATGAGTTTGTTTAGCTAACTTATTATCCTATTCAATTTTTGTTTTTTATTGTAATTTGTTGACGTAAAAAAGAAACCACTCTGTATTGGAAAGGGAAGGAAAAGGAGGAGAAAAAGAGGAGACTTGCTGCAAGACCTATGTTGTAAATTATTTCATATCAACAATCAAATATTGTTTTTCAATGTTATGTGACATCCAAATTTAGAGAGGATCACAAACTCTAATATTCCTGAGTATCTTCCTAGGAAGGGGCCTACTCAATAAAATTGATGGTAGGCCAATTCTCCTTTCAAGGATAGATAGATTGTTAATTTTTTGTGTACGTAATTTTATCTTTGTTTTATGACTTTAGAGCTAAGTTACCAAATTGGAACTGGAATCGAAATTGGAATTTGGGTACATGGGTACGACATGTAAATACAACAACAAAAAAATTGGGGGTTGGATACATTTTGGGTACGCTCATACAAAATATATATATATTAATAAATATATACATATTTGTAGCCTACAAACATGAATTAAACTCACAATATCACATATCAACCATAAGTTAAACAAAACAACCATTACAAATTTAAAATATCATAATATAATATATTAATTCGAACACATCAAAGTAAATCAAAAGATATATTATTCTGTCATTATATTATCATATATTAAAATACATAATATTATATTGTACGCCATCAATTGTTGCGTTTATTATACCTGTCACTATTATAATAATATAAAACATCAAAGGAAATTTTTTTGCATTATATTATTATTATTATATATCAAACTCCCATTTGAAGATGCAAGAATTTACAGAATGGGTATAGCAAATTCTATATATTATTCTACTGTAGATATTATACTTTAATAAACCACCATATTAAATTCAAAATTAAAATCAAAATTTATGGCACGGGTAGACATATGAGAATTGGCATTATACATTAAATATATTACTATAAAAAATTATCGTAGTATATAAATGAGCTTTCCTTATTTTATTTAGCATGGTATACAAATAAACTAACATTACACGTTACCATAAAATAGATGAATTTATCCTACATTCTATTGCAGGCAAATCGTGCCCAAATCTTTTCCTACGAATGTTTTCCAAGCACATGAAATGAGATACAATAAGTTTAGTGACAAGGGCCTCTTCTATCTGTGACAAAACTAGAAATTGCATTTAAAACAATCAGTCGGCGTGACCAAAATTTGATTGGCTTAAAGTCAAAATTGGTAGGCAAAAAAATCCAAATACTACTCAATTCCGTGGGCAATTCTGCTTGGTACCCAATTCTCGTACGACTCATACTAGGAAACAGGGATATATCCAGCCGATTCAGTAACATGGCTCTAGAGTGTGCATGGTTTATTGCTTTTTGGCATTTTCATACCTTTGTTTCTATTATTCATGGTTTAACATCTAATTTGTATTATTCGCGGGGCACGTCTGATCATTCAGGATTAGTTTTGTTTCATTCCAGCACTTATAATTTCTAGTCTTTTAAGATTTCAGCAATTCTCTTAAATAGATAACTCATTCCTCTTTTCTAATCATCATTCTTCCATTCAGTCTTACTTTCCAAATAGGTGTGATGTCCCCCTCTAGAATAAGGTTTAATGACAAATAATAATAATAATATTAATAAATAAATAAATGAACAACAAATAATAATTCTTAATATTAATACTGCTACTAATATTGATATTAATAATATTATAGTGATTAATATTATTTGCCACCAAATTACTATCCTAGTAGTAAAACAGTGATACTTGCCATCATGTCACCTCTATGAGAAGTTGTGACTGGCATGGAAATTATCATGGAATGAGTAGAAGCCGCACCAGGCATGTACCGATCAACTAATCATCAAAACAATAATTATCGACCACCTCCATCTACGCTATGCGGTCTATAACAGCATTATCACACCCAATAATATGAGTCAGCAATCGTCAAATCAGAAGATGAGGAGGAATTAGTATTAAATGATCGTTGTATTAGTATATGACTCGTTGCTAACAATGGTGTTTGACGTTATGAAGAGACGCCGGCTAACGACTGATGGAGAATAATTATGGACTTGCCATAATATATATAAATGCCATCTCTAGCACCTACGAAGGCATGGGAGGATAAAATATAATATATATATATATATATAGCATACTGATAAAAAGGAACCATCGATGAGAATCGATATGGATTAGGATTAGCCTGCCTTTTTGCTAATGTCCACTTCAATAAACTGGAGAAGATTCTCAGAGACTTTCTTTGGTCGAATGGGAAAGGGAACAGGAAAAGACATTGTGTGACATGGAATTGGTGTTGCCTCCCAAAAAGTCAGGGCAGCCTTGGTCTCAAAGATCTTAAACTTCAAGGCATAGCACTTGCCTGTAAATGGATATTTAAAGCTTTACATGGAAATGAACCTTGGAAGGTTCTGATCGGATCAATTTAGCTCTATCTCACCCTAAAAGGGGTAAACTTTGGAAGACAATTTCCATGTTTGACATATTTCTTGGCCGGTTTGAGATAAGAACATTTGGATCAAAGGTCTTTTCTTCCATTTGGAAGGCCCGGTCTAAGGTGAGGCATCTGATCTCACCTAGGAATGCAGAGAGAAGTTCTCCTCCTTTCTATGCTAAGAAAAGGTCTCTTTGGTGGGGCTTGACTTTCTATGATAAACCCCTGGCTCTATCCCATGGATGTTCTGCCAAGAACTGGTTTGTTGCTGGAATTAGGACCTTGGATGATATCATTCTTGGTGGCAAGGTTGGGTCATGGGATCAGCTGAAGGTAAAGTATGACCTGCCCGGCTCTCAAAAGAAAACCTATACCATGATTATTAATGCAGCGGGTGATAATTTCCCTGGAGTGGGGTGGTCTGATGAAGATGTGGTACAAAACATAAGATGGGTGGATGGCACAAAATTTTGTGATGTCTCGGTCAAAAATATTCACAATATGTTGATTGAGTCCAATGAGGTGTATGATAGACTTAATAACAGATGGAATTTGAAATGGTTGGTCAACAAATGGCTTGATTGTCTTGACCCTTAACCACATGTGGCATAGTCGTGCTGAGCCTAAGAAAATGTATTTTCGATGGTTGCTTCTACTTAAGAAACTTGTTATTGATAATGTCCTTCATTCTTATGGTCTTCCTACTAGATTATGTGAAACTTGTCAAGTCTCTGAAACTTTTGAGCATTTGTTTTTGATTGTCAATTTGCTGTGGCCTTGCGGTCCCTGTTTTTGGTTTGCTTGTTACTTGGAACCATGATGAAGGTTTTTCTTGGATTGAAATCCGTGCTGGTTATGTTGAAGCCTTTGATCCTTTTCTTAACAAATTTTGGTTTATTTTTACTAGCAAAGTACTGTGGTTTCTTTGGAAAAAGAGAATGATGAGATTGTTTGGGTCAAACGAAGGAATCTTACTGAGTTTAAATGTAAACTCACATATTATACAAAAATGATGCAGGTGTCTGCTACAATGGAGATCCCTAAAGATAGGTTCATGACACTGCTGAAAGGATTCATGCTGGTGTACAAAAAGGACATTCAAACTGTACACTTCTTCCTTGCTGGTAAAAACAAATTGAATCAAGAAGAACTTAATTTGCTCCATGACTTTCTGAGCAAGAAAAAGATCACCAAACTTGATATTCAGCTGGAAAACAAGGAGGAGAGGCCACAACTCACTCAATGGGATACTGTAGTGGATCCTGGTATTGAGCCTCCTCTAGGTACCTTTACCTGTGATGAGGCAGAATGCAGAAATTATATTATTGGTGCCTGGGATTAGAATGGAACAGGAATTTTCTTTGAAGTCTTTTTGAACTTTCCCATTTATGTACATTTTAAGACTCCTATACTTGTATATCATGGATTGGACAATATGTTTCCATAGTAGTTACTAGACACTACATGGTGATCAGCAATGAAATGAAATTGTACTTCTGTTATGAATTATGTAAAGCTTTTTGTTCACTATCATTAATATAAAAAAAACATAGTTCCACCTTTTGAAAATCTCGATAGCATCTACCTAACTAATGTAGCCATTGAACGCTCAAAACCACATTGTATTGCCCATGTTTAAGGCATTGAAATCTTCACTTATTCGGTGCCTATATTTGAATCGTTTGTCTGCAAGGGGTAGTGAATCCATCAGCCATAATGTAATGTCCCCATTTTAGGTTTCTTTTGTAGTGCAATTGGTTCTGACCCTGTTTTGCCCAATGATTTATTTGATGATTCCACTGAGCTCAGGCAGCCTGGAGGACTCATATGCATCCTTTGGAAGTGATTTTCGACTTATGGTAGTGCTCTCCAAGAATATTGAAGAGGCCATCTATTTTTAGTAAGTTGCTCAATTGGCTTCATTTATCATTGCTCATCATCAGGATCACTCCAATGTGATCAGTTTCCAATTCCGATGCTTTCCCACAATTTTCACAAATTTGGTACATTAAGGACTTATTTTAATTAATTTTACTAAGGATGCTTAAATTATATTAAAATATTTTATGAGCACCTTAGTGTTATTGTTAGTTGAAACTGGGAGAAAAAAAAATTTAAATCATGGGAAAATCATATAGGGAGTTTGTGTGTTAAAATTTCATTATTTTAATAACAAGGATATTTTTTGGAACCATAATGGAGTTAAATTTAATAAGTAAATTTTAAAATCGTGTTTTCCACAAGTTTGGAGGGAAATGTATAAAAAGACATTTTGGGAGCTCATTTGGCATTATGTAAACTATTATGTTTTCTCCGGTGAAAACCTTGGAGTTTGGAGATTGAACACAATTCATCTCAACCTTCTAGAGGATGGAAATCCTCTTGAGGAAGATCAGCTTGGATGTTGAGACATCCTCCCTGGTTAATTCAGTGTGGCTTATTCAAAGCTGCAAACCATGTAAAAAGGGATTTGCAGGGATTTGTACACTAACCCTAACCAATTTGCCCATGACAAATTTTAGGGATAACAAGAGACACTACCCCTAACCAATTTGCCATGACAAATTTTTGGGATGACAAGAGTATCATCTAAAGCAATATACCAAGAAAGAACTCTATCATTACTCCTCTAGAGACTTTTTTTGTTTATCTTTAATCTTTAATGTTGAATGTTAGGAAATGCTTCATCTTTCTACAACAAATCTTATAATAATGTGTATATGGTTTGTTATTTTTCTCATTGTCCATCTCTCATAGGTATAAAAGGGGAGCCTCCCTGCAAATAGAGAAAGGACTAAGGTCATGCAAACCACCTCTAACCAATTTTCTCTTGACAAATTTTAAGGGTAATAAGAGCATCATACGAAGCAACACACCAAGAAAGTTTACCCACTTAAGGCTGTAGCAAAGCAAATGAGATCTACTGGGGCTATCTCTTCAAGATAAGCTAGAGCCAATGTAACTCCAAGGACACCTTTTCCTTGACTCTTGATCTTTGTATCTATTCGTTAATATGCTATGTTGAATGGGACTCTAGCTTTCTCTTTGTGGGGTATTATATGGATAATATCATGTTTATGGTCATACATGTTTTTGGTGTTGACCTAGTCATGTTGTTACCATTGTTGGCCTAGGTAATGTAATTTATGTGGCTGTTATAAATAATTAAACCAACAAACATGTCTTAACTATCAACCAATGGTCCTTCAAAAAGCACTTCGGCTGTCAGCATAAGGTTATTGATTTTATGACAACTCCACCAGGTAGTGCCAGAATTGCACTGAACACTATCTGTTAAATAATGTACCATTTTCTATATTCTCAAGCAATTGATCTCAGGATGAATTGTGATTCCAATCCTTTACCTATACAACAACTTACGTTTTTGGTCATGTAGTTTATATAATTTACAAATTATGTCATTTGCATGATCATTCTTATTTTCAGTCAGCAATCTTAGGTTAAAAAATCTAAAATTTCTGTGGTATGTTTATTCCAATATGAATTAAAGTAATAAGAAGATGAAGATTGAGAAACACGAGGAAGACAAAAATACCTAAAGTACAATGGAGACAAAGAAAAAAAGCGAAAAGAATAAAGGAAGCCCACATGGTAATATATTTGAAACATACTTTTAGATACTCATACATGATTGGGAAATTGTTGCCTGTTTCATCTGCACGTGTGCGTGGAGTAATGATGGAGGACAGTAAATTTAAGGCTGCTACATATGATGTAGATGAAGAACTTGCATCTGATATTGCTCTTGTACCAGCATTTCCCTCATCAGAATCTACATAAAGAGAAAAAAAAGTCAAATTGTTTAGTTTAAACTTTAGCTTTTTTCTAGTTAAAATTTTAAAATGATAAAAAGAACATCACTCTATGAATTTTGATCATGCATCATCTCACTTAAGAGCAAGCCTAGTTCTGAATGGTTATATAATAATTTTAATAGAGTATTAAATATACATAGGATTATAAATTTATCACTACTTGAAATTGTTAAAGTTAGAGAACTAGAATAGCATTAACAAATGACAGATAAATCAAAAAACAAAAAGACACCAGAGATACCTTGGGAAAACCCTCCTACTCAAGGGAAAAACCCAGCCACACTCAAAAATAGTTCCTTTATTGAAAAATCGGGAGAATCAATAAAAAGCTTCACAAACTTATACGGAAGAATGACTTCTTCAACAGATTGCTATCACATAATAATCACTATTAGTATATCCTTATAGGATTAGACATCTACAGCACATATACTTCTCCTTTTTGAATCACGGAACACATATATAAAACTAATCACACGACAAATAACACTCAAAATGTTATATCGTTGAGCAATGTTATTCAAACTATCTGCAACCTGCAAGCCGCATAGAATCACAGTGATCCAGAAGAGATATATAAATCGCTTCACTCACAATATCATCCCCAAACCGCTTCCAACCTGACACACATAGACTTACGCACTAGCTAAACACAATTCCATTTTACACTAAGAGTCGAAGGCAATTACACTTGGCATTTTGCATACCACCGAACATAGAAGCCACGCAATCACTATAAACTGGCGATGCTTTGAATTCCCTTTGTAAATGACATGAACGGTAGTCATAATGAATGACATGAATGGTAGAAAACATTTGAAGCCACGAATACGATAACCACCAAAAGACGTGAATACAGTTGGATCATAAGCACAGAAACATATACATGCTGGCAACAAAAACTCAGTCGGACCATAGCCAAAATCTCGGCAGGCATAAACAAGAAAGACAGATCTGAGAAAGACAAAAGTTGGCGGCAATACATCATTGTGTCTCCAACAACACCATCAAAGAGTCACAGAGAATAATAGACACACATTGTATAACCTTCGCAGGTCACAGAGCATGAGAGCACGGTTCAGCTTAACCATTTCAGATAACATAGAATTGAAGAGCAATCCACAAATGAACAGGTTCAATCAGCAACACGGGAGAAGTAATGACTTTCAATAAACTCATCCAGAACAGGTACGAATGATAGCTCCTGATGCTACCAAACATTAACACTCCCACTTAGCAAAGGAGATATCATTTACAATTCTCATGTCATCGAGTCTCTCAACATGACAAACACAATGGCTACACCCATATGAGTTAAAAAGCAAAACTTTATCACGGATTCTCTCAACGTGATAGCATCATGGATTCACTCAACATGATGTTCACCATGGCTACTCCCATGAGTGAAATAAACACAAGCACACATCACGGAGTCACACAACGTGATGTTGTCATGGAGTCTCTCAACATGACGTCCACTATGGCTACTCCCATGAGTGGAATAAACACAAGCTCTCATCACAGAGTCACTCAACGTGATGTTGTCATGGAGTCTCTCAACATGACATCCACTATGGCTACTCTCATGAGTGGAAAGAGCAACAAGGGCTTTCACCTCAAATTTCTCCGTCTCAGAGAAAATGCATTACAAGGGCTTTCACCTCAAATTTCTCCCTCTCAGAGAAAAATGCATTACAAGGGCTTTCACCTCATATTTCTCCCTCTTAGAGAAAAACGCATTACAAGGGTTTTCACCTCAAATTTCTCCCTCCTAGAGAAAAATGCATTACAAGGGCTTTCAGTTCAAATTTCTCCCTCTTAGAGAAATGCATTAAGCTCATTATAAGAACTACTGAATGCTGAAACTTCCTCTCAGCAAAGACCCCCTCTCAACAAGGGCAGCATTCTCATTGCTTTGATTATCACAATAAGCTACAGTTGGCTCCAATTTTTGACCAAACAATGAGCATTTGAGGCCACATTGTTTCTCGAGCTTGTTGATCCTCTGCAAAGGACTTGGCACCCTCCCTCTCCCACACAAGCTCCCTCTGAATCTAATTGAGCCTAAAGATGTCCTCCCTCTTCAACTCATCAAGCTTTCCCTTTATGTAATAAATATTCTCCAATCTTGACTTCATCTCCAACGCATTAACCCTTTGATAGGTCGCCTTGAATTCTCGGAATTTAACTCCCTCTAAATGTCATTTCTTCCTCTTCGAAGAAACTGAATGCAAAGACAACCTGTATAGGTTCTTCCTCTCCAATGAAGTTATGCGCCATCAACTCAATCCCATGGCTGCAAACAGAGTCCTCATATTTGTTCATTTCTACAGCCTGCATGACTTTCTTACATGATGCATAAAGCTCTTACTTCCTTGAATTCCTTATGTAATCTCTCATCATCCTGTTGTTTCTTGATCCGTCCTGGAAGCATTTTAGAGAGATTAGAAATAGACTCAACCTATGTCCCAAAGAGAAATATACAGACTAATGCTAGAAGCATACACGATTCACTATTCCCTATGATATTGCATGAATTAACTACTATTCCCTATGATATTGCATGAACTAACTACATAAAATTCATGATCAATATTCAAAGATATAATCATAAAATACTTATCTCTTTATTGTTGATCAATTTAGCAATGCCCTTTCAGATTTCGATTTTCATATCCCTTACAGTTCAGTGGACTTGACTGCTACAGCAATGGGCATCCATATCTTATCCTGGGAATCGTATCGTACAACATACACCATATAAATGCAGAATATAAATCATCGGGTGAATCGCAGACCAAGCTCCATTGGTATGCATCCACAGATCACGTGCAACAAGCAATTATTGCTTAGACTGCCTACTCGAGCATACCTAGAAACTCATATTTTATGACAACGTCTCTCATACAATCTTCCAAGCATCAACGCATGACAGCAGATTCCTTCTCAGAAGGCACGAAAGAGAGGTAAATTCCCTCATTCCAATCCCCACCATGCACAACAGTTACGCCTCCTTTTACCAGTTCATTGAGATTACCCAAAATAGGAAAGACTCTATGACATAAGCGGTACCTTTGTTTCAAAAAAACACTTAGCCATAGATTCTCCTTATTCTTAAATAAATCTGGTTCTGGATCTTTCTTTTAGACCCGCTCTGATACCATGTTACAGTTAGAGAACGAGAATAGCATTAACAAATGACAGATAAATCAAAAACCACAAAGACACCAGAGATACCTTGGGAAAACCCTCCTACTTGAGGGAAAAACCCAGCCACACTCAAAAATAATTCCTTTATTGAAAAATCAGGAGAATCAATACAGAGCTTCACAAGCTTATACGGAAGAATGACTTCTTCAACATACTGTTATCGCATAATAATCACTAATAGTATGTCCTTATAGGATTAGACATCTAAAGCACATATACTTCTCCTTTTTGAATCATGATACACATATATAAAACTAATTACACGATAAATAACACTCAGAATGTTATATCAATGAGCAATGTTATTCAAACTATCAGTGACCTACAAGCCGCATAGAATCACAATGATAAAGAAGAGAAATATCAATCACTTCACTCACGATATCATCCCCAAACTTCCAACCTGACACACATAGACTTACGCACTAGCTAAACACAACTTCATGTTACACGAAGAGTCGACGGCAATTACACTTGTCGTTTTGCATACCACCAAACATAGAAGCCACGCAATCACTATGAATTGGCGATGCTTTGAATTCCCTCTGTAAATGACATGAACGATAGTGATAATGAATGACATGAACGGTAGAAAACATCCAAAGCCACGAATACGATAACCACCAAAAGACGTGAATACAGTTGCATCATAAGCACGGAAACATATACATGCTGGCAACAAAAACTCAGTTGCACCATAACCAAAATATCGGCAGGCATAAGCAAGAAAGACAGATATGAGAAAGACGAAAGCTGGAGGCAATACATCATCGTGTCTCCAACAACACCATCGAAGAGTCACAAAGAATAATAGAAACACACCGCATAACCTTTGCAAGTCACAGAGCATGAGAGCACGGTTCAGCATAACCATTTCAGATAACATAGAAGAGCAGCCCACAAATGAACAGGTTCAATCAACAACACAGGAGAAGTAATTTCTTTCAATAAACTCAACCAAAACAGGTATGAATGATAGCTCCTGATGCTACCAAACATTAACAGAAATTTTACTCTTCCCTAGAAGAACAAGATTATCATAATATAAATCAGACCACAATAACTAGGCCAACCCAGATTAATGAATTCAAATCTGAGGATAACACAAGGATCCTTGAAGTTGTAGTTCACTAATCAAAACTTGCCATCAGATTGCATTAATTCCATCCACAACTTGAAGATTTAAGTGCATAGATTTGTTGGAAGAATTAACTTGTCAAGCAAATACTTTCGAGTCCTCCATAAAGAATTTGAAACTATGATTCAAGCCCTTAAGGAAGCTAGAATGCTCTTTTTGAAGGGTGTTGTAGAGGGAGAAAGGTTTATAGATGAAAAAAAAATTGTGAATACTTAGTAAATGTATTCATAACAAATGAAATATATATATGATATCGTTAAGTTCAAAATAATGCATGGAAATTTATGTCAACTTTGTGTGGAAATAGCCACTTTAGCTGCATTTTATATTTAGAAATGGCCTATCTTTTTAACAAGTTTTACCAATGAATGAATGATTTTAATGAAATCCACAAGGCCAACCAGTCTAAGAGACTTTAAAAATAATAAAATATATATATGATATTGTTAAGTTCAAAATAATGCATGGGATTTTATGTCAACTTTGTGTGGAAATAGCCACTTTAGCTGCATTTTATATATTTAGAAATGGCTTATCTTTTTAAAAAGTTTTACCAATGAATGAATAAATGATTTTAATGAAATCCACAAGGCCAACTAGTCTAAGGGACTGAGTCTTGCAGCCTTAGGTTATCCTCAAACTCCTTTTGATGTCAGATCTCCTACTGTGGATCTTGCCTAGGAAGCTAGCAATTTTGCTAATTCTAGCTTCCTCAAATAACTCGTGCAAGCTACCAAATTTCAAGTCATTTTCATACTGAATACAAATATCCTCATTTGTTGTGCACTCCATGATAAATTGTCATTCCATCTCCACTACCCCCTTACTACAAAATATGCAAATTCTCTCTTTGCAAACTTTCTTAGGCATATTCCATCTACTGGTCTTCCATCTAAGATAATGCGATCTAGTCCTCAACTGCACAATTAGCAACGTAGCTTTTCCTTAAATTACTGCCCTTAAATATATTTTTTCATCATCTTCCCAGGCTGGGTTAAACTCTTTGACACAGTATGTTTTTTTCTGCCCAATCTGCTTTGTCCACATGGCAGCCTTGAATTTTTCTATCACATATTTTTTTATTTCCTCATTGTTGTTAAGACATGCATGCAAATTAATGTCCGATTTGCTCAACCATTTGTTGCTTTGCTTCATCCAAGTTTTCTTCCCGCAACCTAACTCCTCCACAACTATTTTGGGCCAACATGGTTATATCCATGATTTCGACCTTCTTTAAGTAACTTAGCGAATGGGTTATTGCCAATGCCTCCAATGGGAAAGCTCCTAGTTCAACCAAAAGTTCCATGCTTTCTAGTTGTCTCCAACAGTAATTTGACATGCTACCTCCCCAAACTTCACAGCCATAAAGAACAACCGACGTGAGTAGCAAACCAAAAAGGAATTCTTGGTTTTTCAATCCCAAAGTTTATCTTTCCTACACTTCTTTTGAAGTAAGAAGCTTTCCATCCTCCATGAACCCTTTTTGCTTAGTTACCAGATTCGTGCCAAACCCCCCTGATCCGGGTCCGGGTCCGGGTCCGGATTCACGACCCGGTCCGTGATGGATCCGGGCAGGGTCCGCTTTTTGGCCTATGGGTCCGGATGGATCCGTGGCCCGCGGATCCAGACGGATCCACAGGTCTAAAAACGGACCCTGCCCGGATCCATCACAGACCGGGTCGTG
>MU225997.1:171551-196030 GCA_018584345.1 Thuja plicata
ATATAATGCATATATATATATATATATATATATATATATATATATATACACTCATGAATCCCTACGAACCCAAACAGCAAAAAAAAAATTTCACGAATCCACGAACCGGATTCACGAGCCCGAATCCGTCCCCGAACCCGAATCGGCAACTAAGCCTTTTTGCGCTACAAGACTCCCAACTAAGCTTGTAGCTAAAGCCAATCCCAAGATATTTGTATTCTTTCACTATTTCCAACAAGTTGCTTTCAAAAATAAAGTTAGGTTGTGTTTCTTTTCTATTTAATGAAAAAACATGACTTAGATCTTGGTAGTGTTCACTTGCATCCCAACGTCTTGGCAAAAGTGTTCCATGGCCTTCAAATGTTCTCTTAGCCTATGGACTGTTTTTGAAATTAGAATAAAATCATCAACATATAACAGTAGCTTCACTACATATCTTGGCAGATGGATACCCTCCCCTTCTGTTTTTCTTAACCAATGTTCTAGTTTGTCAATTTATAGGCCAAAAAAGTGGGGGATAGAAGGCATCCCTGTTTAAGACCAATGTCACTACAAAAACATTCGGACATTCCTTCGCTTGTTCTGATTTTAGCTCTAAGTTGCTCATAATGTTTATGCACAGCTGCTCTATACTCATCTAGGGTACCCAATTCCTCCATTTTGTTCCCCAGTTTGTCTCTAGGCACCTTAAAGAAGACGAAGCACCAAAAGCTTCTTCACCTTGAATGTCCCATATTCTTTCAATCAAGTGTATAAGGGTGATGCAATGATCAATGGTAGAGTGTCTTGGTCTAAAACCCTACCTACATTTTTTCTCTTTTTCCCTTATTTTCTGTCCAACTACTGATTCTATGTTCTATCATGCCCCCAAAAAGCTTGCCAAGAAGAGGGTCAATCATAATGGTGTGGTAGTTAGATGAGTTATTGATATCCCCAATTTTATAGAAGAGGATGACCACACTAATTGTCCACTCCATCAAAAAGCCATCTTGAGTGATGTCCTTGAACATTCTTTTGATGTGAGGGGCAAGAGTCTCAACTCCCCATTTTAAAAATTCAACATGAAGCCTATCTATATCTTGTGCTTTACCAATTGCTAAATTCTTTATTTCTTGTTTGATATCTTCTACTGAGAAGAGCTCCATCAACAGGTTAACTATGGGAGGAGAGTCTTTCTCTAGGACCCACTCATAAAGGAGCCTTGCATATTCTAACCATTGGGCATCCATGAAATTGTTTTCAACATGTTTTCTTTTATGTTGTATTTCCTTCCAAAAACCTTTGGGATTGTGTTTTCCAAGAGAAATTAGTTCGTTCCTTCTTGCCTTTACATACCCTTCTTTTTATATCACACCAATTTCTCATTTTTTTTTCTTTGTTCATTCCACTCCCTTTCAATGATCTCTTGGCAGCCTTACACTCTTCATCATGCCACGAGTTTGTTGGAAAAGTCTTTGCAGCCCCTTGCTTGAGATGGGATCTTTTGCAAGCACTTAAGGCCTTGTGAATTATAGGAATTAGCAAATTGTTGCAGACATGACCACTTGCCTCATCAGTTGCCTTGTCCCCCATATAATTTTTTTTATGACATTTAAATGTTGCTCAAGAGCAGCACTAAAGATTCCTCTATTTTTTTCATTCATGAGGAATTTATCTTTGGGAAGAGTTTTCTTTTGCATGTGATGGGTTTGTTTGCCATGTTGGTTGCTTGGAATGATGCCAAGCTTAAGAAGTAGAAGTGCATAATCAATAAGGTAGTCCCCAATATCAAACTCCAACAATCTAGAAATAAAACTCTAGGATCAAATTATGTAGTCCCCCACACTTTGGCCATTATGAGTTTTGCAGGTAATACCACCTGAATTTGGCAACCCCTTATGCCATTACAAATAACCATGCTCAACAAGCTGCAAAGCCCTACTAATTCTGCCCCAAAGTGTGTTATACTCTCATTTCCATCTTGTGATGTTCTTTCCCAAGGCTGACCTTCTCTTTCCTCCAACCATAAAGGATTGTTATTACGTCTTTCTTCAACGCTTGACTGTAGAGATTGATTGCTAGTTGTCCTTGCATTAAAGTAAACCATTAAATCATGAGAGCATCATGCAGGGACTTTGTGGGTTGAAATTTCATTGTTTTAATGAAAGGGGTTTTTTTTAGCTAAAATGGAGTTAAATTAATGAAGTAAATTTAAAAATGGTTGTTTTCCAAAAGTTTGGTGGGAAATGTATAAAAAGGTATTTTGGGAGCTCATTTAGCATTATGCAAAGTTGCAAACTATTAAACTTTCTAGAGATAAAACTCTAGGAGCAAAGTATGTAGTCCACAACAACTTGGCCATTATGAGTTTTGCAGGTAATACCACAATTTGGCAACCTTTTGTGGCATTGCAAATAACCATGCTAAACAAGTTGCAAAGCCCTAATAATTCTGCCCCAAAGTGTGTTATACTCTCATTCCCATCTTGTGATGTTCTTTCCCACGGCTGACCTTCTCTTTCCTCCAACCACAAAAGAATTGGTATCCCTTATTTCTTCAGCGCTTAACTGGAGAGATTGATTGTTAGCTATCTTTGCATTAAGTCAACCAGCAAAATTATTTACCAATGATATGTTTAGTTTTAAGATGCAAAAATATTTAACCAATTAGGGACAAAAACAGCCAATATGGTGGTTGATGTGTTTAGCTTTCAATGCATAAAAAATAGCACTTTTATAGTCCAAAAATATGTTTATTGTAGGCTAACTCTGAAATTTAATAGGATTTACCACTACAAATGTAGATTTTGGCGTGATTACGTGAAGTTTGAATGGATATGTGGAAGAAAAAAATTACTATCTGGCAAGTCTGTGATTTGGAAATTTTGTGAAAATTAATCTCCAATGGCAAGCAGTAGCCATAAAATTTGCCCACATAAGAAAAAAGCATAAATATTTAGTAAGAGAACATGAATTCGGTAACAGAAATATAGATGAATTATTAAACTTACCGTTGATTTCATTATCCAGATTAGACCTGAAATCCAAACAATTAGAAATCAGTCGAAAGGAAAATGTATGAGTTAAATCCTGAAACATTATTTTTAACAATCCTAATCATTATTGCAAGCACTGTGGGTTTTACACCTCGTTAAACCCAGACCTGATATGTGCCTCTAACTAGGCGTCATACATTTGTCATCTAAACTAGAAAAGCATTAATTTAATGGGAGTTGAGGACAACCCTGAATTGTTCATTCTATCCTTCGGCTCAGACAAACTTGGAGCACGAAGAGCTAAGGCGGTAAATTTTTCCAAAATGCGGAACTCCCACTAGAGATAACTCTCCAGTATTCCCTCGCTCTTGGCTTGTATGAATCCTCTCTCGCCATTTTAAATTCATAATCAATTTCTTAAATGCGATTTTGCTTACTCTATACGCAAATCCTCTCCTGTATTAATTATTACGGGATTGATGTGTCTTTTGGGAGGATAGAAAAGAATTAAATTATTATAAATTATAAAATTTTGTTATTTCTATTTTTTGATTTGCTTTTTTCATTTCTCAACCTTTTCTTCTTTGAATAAATTATATAAAACGAAGCATCCATTAAAGTATTTGTGTAATTAGGTGATTCTCAATTTTGAACAAATTCTATAAAAAAAGCATTCACTAAAGTACTTGTGTAATTACTAATTAGGTGATTGTCATTATAAGTTTTATACTTTAGAATAAAATGTCGATGTGATTCAACTATCCCAACTATGCAAGAATGCAAACTCGTTCCTCTCATTTTTCTTTAGGTCCTTATCACCTTCCTAGTTCACATCAAAGATGATGTGGGCTAGTCTTTAATTGGACTATAAGTATATTTGCCCTCCAATATATATTAGCACCTATATAGGCCTTTTGTTGGTAAATGTGAGTGTGGGTTATAATTGTCAAGATAATATGTTGTCTTTCTCCCTAATATATTTTATCACAGACTTATTAAATTTACCCATAACAAAAAAAGTATTTGATGGGTCAAGAGGCCAACTATAGCTTGTTGTTCTATGAAAATCTAATAATTTTCAATCAAGATTTAGTATTATAATGTTAAAAATGTAAACATTACTCTTTTTCCTTTGGTTTTGGATCTATTTTGGTTAGTTTGTCTTTTATATAATGAAAAAGATACTAGTGGTGTGTGTTTTTTGTTGATAGTTGGTAGATAACCAAAGCTTTATCTTTTTTCTATCTCTCTCCTACGGACCACTTTTTATTCTTGAATTTGTCCATTTTTCATCTTGGGTCAAATCCACAATTGCATAAATAACCTTAGACATATCTTTCAATTATGGAATGACACCCAACCTTTAGAATCAAATTCAAATTTCTGACCAACCTTACCTTCTCCACTTGACCATTGTGAGTCAAATCAATGCTCAAAACATTTTATTTATGACCCTTTTATTTGTATTTAAATAAGTAACTGTAACTTTTATTTTAGACAACCTAGAGCTAGAATCAAGCACTTAAAAAAGAATTTGACATGAGCATTTAGGTTATATTGATTAACATAGAATTCAAATCATCTTTATAGTATTTTTACTTTCATCATTATCTAAGGAATCTATTGCATATTTGCATGTTTTCTTTGGTCATTCTCTATGTAATTTACTAAGTATCCTTATGAGGTTTGGCACAAGAGAATAAGCATCATTAAAATGTGCAAACTCTTGACCATGCACCCAAGTATTTATGCAAGAATATACATACAAATTCACAACAAACTAAAATAAAATATTTAAAGATTTAGAGGGATCAAATTCATGCATTTACAATAGATCTACCACTTCCTAGGTTAGATTCCCAAGTGCGTGAATGATCTTATAGTTGTGAAATAGTGACATGTTGTGATTTAATGATTTTGAAGCATTCATCTAAGCATCATTGATTTTCTTGTGCCTCAGTTTATCATTTAAAAGCACGTGTCACAACATATGTACATTAGACTTCTAACTAAATATCTTTGTTTGTTTATTTGTGTACCATCCTAAAAATTAAGCATCTATAATTAGAAGTTCATTTTAGCCCCATTTTAGTATGTATGATTCCCCACATTGATTTCATGTTCTTATAATGCTCATCGAACCTTTGAATTAATATTATAAGTCTTGTGTTAATTCAATTTCTTCAAAACTCAAGGTAAGCCCTTATTGCTAAGTGTGCTCCTTTATTATTTGTCTTCTTCAATCAATTATTGGTCTACATAGGCCCTATGTTACCATTTGTGGCCTTTATATCCCTTCCTGACCTTGGAATTAGTTATACCTTCTCTTTTGGCATCTACCCTATCTCTTGGGCCTCCCAATCAAATTTCATCACATTTCCTAGGTACATAACGTTAATAGTGTTATGTACTTAGGTACATAACATTAATAGCATTATGTACCCAGATACATAATGTTAATAACATTATGCACCTAGGTACTAACATTTTATAAATTATGTACCCACCTAAAATGGCTCAAATTTGGCCCAGAGCCCTATGCCAATGTTTTGGTGGAAAATTAGGTCTTGTGCTTAGCCTGACTTAATTTTGAATCCCAAAATGTATGAGAGGTGTATAAGTGGCCTATCTCTCCTCATCTTTACATCAAACATCATCAAGGATTATCAAGCAAACGTTATCATCAAGGATAATCAAGATCAAAATTTCAAGAGCACTCTCAAGGTCTCCAAGCATCCAAGTCTTCAAGTCTTCAAGGCATTCTTCTTCTTCTTCATCAAGCATTGTGGCAAACTCCAACATCCATTATAAAAGGTTTATCTTTCATGATTTCCTTTTAGGTTTTTGTGGAGTTCAATCTATTGCATTAACCTTTCTAATCACATCCAAAGAGGCATTGCGACATTAAGGTATAAGGCAATTTTCTATTCAGATCTAACTTCTATTTCATTTTTCCTTTATGCAACTTTATTACATTTTCAAGGTTGATGCCTAAACATGGGTTTGACTAAGGAAAACCCTTTTACACAACCTTCTTCCCCATTTTTATGTGTGCAGGAACAAGCTACATAGTTGTCAAAACTATTATGGGAATACTAAGACCTAACGAAGCAACCCTGCAAATTTTAGTCAAAAGTACTAGGTACAAAACATCTAAAAAAATTGGTACCCTTAGCCACAATTAGTTCAAATTTAGATCACAAGCAGGTACTAGTTGGGAGATCTTGTATTAGTAAGTACAGATTTCTACGGGGTCCCGACTATTAGAAAGTCAGGTTTGTAGCCACATACTCCTTATTTTATTTCTAGGTGTACACAAATCCTCTTCTACCTCCATCTATACCTTGTTTGTAGCTTCGACAAGTTTATAATTAGACATTTTGCATGGTAGCTTTATCTATCTTTCCTCCATTCTAAACAACAAAAGGAACTTCAGAGCATAGATATTGTATTGACATGTCTTCCATCAAGGTGTTGTCAATCATATTTGTCTTGAGGAGGTTTTATATTCCTAATATTCAATAGGAGATTGGATTGATCCCCCTAGATCACCATTTCTTATTGTACATTTTGGTGAGCATGACTCATAACATTTCCACTTCTGATTTTGTAGTCTTAGATCTTATTATTCCATGCCATTATCATCCATTTAAAAAAAAAAAAGACAAAAAAATATGTATTGTTATCTCTTTCATGCTTGCATTTCCATCTTTTCATTTGATGCATTGTTGTATCTTAATTTTATTTATATGCATTACTTACTTCTTTTCATTTCGCAACAATTGTTTGGGGCATCGTCTTGAAACCATTGTGTCAATCTTGAGATAAAACAACATCCTCCCATCAACTTGCCCTTACATTATGTTAGCACTAAAAAGAATCAATATAATACATGTGATGTTGATTTGGATTCTCTTATATCACCATATCCAACCCATTATCTTCCTCATAAGGATATATTAGTGCAAGAAGATGTGTTTAACCTTCCTCTCAATGATCTCTCTCTTTGTGGAGAAGCGTTGAGGATTGATGTTAACTCTTCTCCTAATATGAACCTCCCCTATGAGAATACCTTTTTCAAAGATGATGATTCCCCTCATGATACATCACCTTCTTTTCATTTCAATGACTACCCCTTTAGGGATGAAGCCTTAGTGAGTTATGATTATCCCACTCCTAAAGTTTGTTTTATTCATAGCAATGTTTTTACTCTTGATTATTCCCCTATTTGGGATGAGTCATTAAATAACTGAATTGATTATTCTTTCCCCTATGTAGGAACTTCAATAAAAGAAGATAATATTGTGGTAGAGGAGTCTAGTATAATTTCTTCTATTCATTTCAATAATATTTCTCTCAATGATCTCTCTCTTTGGGGAGAAGCGTTGAGGATTAATGTTAACTCTTCTCCTAATATGAACCTCCCCTATGAGAATACCTTTCTCAAAGATGATGATTCCCCTCATGATACATCACCTTCTATTCATTTCAATGACTCCCCCTTTAGGTATGAAGCCTTAGTGAGTTACGATTATCCCACTCCTAAAGTTTGTTTTATTCATAGCAATATATCTACTCTTGATTATTCCCCTATTTGGGATGAGCCATTAGATAACGGTATTGATTATTATTTCCCCCGTGAATGAACTTCAATGAAAGAAGATAATATTGTGGTAGAGGAGTCTAGTATAATTTCTTCTATTCATTTCAATAATATTTCTTCTACTCAGGCACCAATCAGTTGTGTCAGTCCCTCTTCTAAAGTTTTTCTTTACAAGAACAACACTTTGGAGAAAAAGGATACCATCCTTGATGCTCTCCCTCATATAATTCAAGAACCTGGTCAAATCAATTTTGTCAATGTGTTGGGTAGTGAAAATCCTAAGATTTTCGTTCATCTTCATCAAGATACATATTAACCTCAAAATAAACTAATTACTGTGGTAAAAGGTGCATGTCACCCTAACTATCATGCAGTTGCTCATGCATATAACATAAGAAATAATAGACAACCTTAAAGTTTAGTTGTTTCTCCTTCTCTTCCTGCTTCTCAACCAATGCTTCCTTCTATACCTCGTCTCCCTCAAAACCTTCAAAAGGAGTATGATTTAGTAGAACAACTTCATGCTACTCCTGCCAAGATATCCCTATGGGAGCTCCTTCACACTTCACCTACCTATCATGAAGCGTTACAACAAGTCTTGAGAAACATGACTGTCTTGCCTCATGTCCAAACTAATATAAATTTAATATTGGAATGCATGAATGCGACCAACAATAAAGCTCAAATTGTGTTTTATCAAGATGAGATGCGTTCTAAGAAAATTCAAGATTGACATGATCCTCTTACGGTTTTTGTCCCTATCAATGGTAATCTTAGTCGAATAAATTTAATTTATAATAGCTCAGAACTTAATGTTTGTAGCATTTACTTGTTACACAAGATAAATGTGGATGCTTGTTCAATCAAACCTAATTATATTCCTATCTATGGCTTTCACAATGTTGCTACAAAATTGTAGGTATTATTACTTTACTTATTAAAGTGGGTCATTTTACTTTACCTACTCCTATTCATGTCATGTCGAGTACTCTTAATTATAATCTTCTCTTAGGATGACCATGGCTACATGTCATTCAAGTTGTTCCTTCAACACTTCATCACAAAGTGAAGTTCATCTACAACAATATCATGGATACCCTTGTTACTGATTATAAATCACAAAGTTGCTTAGAAAAAATCAAGAGCAAAGAAAGGAACAATAATCCAAGAGAGTTAATTGAAGAGAATATTGTTACCATGAGAAATGCATAAACTTGGAGCAATCACAAAAAGAGCCCAAAAAAGGAGAAAATAAGTTTTGAAAGGGGAAAAGAAAAGAAAAACCCCTTGTGAATTATGAATGAGGCAAAGCCTAAGTGTGTGTGTGTGTGTGTGTGTGTGTGTGTGTGTGTGTGAGAGAGAGAGAGAGAGAGAGAGAGAGAGATACAATTATATCATAATGTTTAAATGAGAGAGGAGCATCTCTTAAATAGAGATGAGGAGAGGAATTACAAAGTAACTCACAAATCTAAGAATACCACCATTCATAATAGGTGTGTGCGAAGTGGAAACATCCTCTTAAGGAGGATAAACTAGTTTCCTTAATAAATAATTACAAAGAAATTACATGTCCTCCTACTTGTACTAGAGGAAAAAATACATGTAGGATACCTTGGTTTATCCTAAATTAAATAACCAAGGAAAGAGTAAATATTCTAACACCCCCCCCCCCCCCCCCCCCCCCCCCCTTAATCTCTACTTGGGGAGTTTATATCAATGAGTATCAACCCCAAATTTTTACAATAAATTTTAAACTTCTCTTTAGAAAGAGCCTTTTTAAAAATATCAGCAACTTGATCTTCCCCCTTGCAATAGATGAGGGACACTTCAGGTTATTTTCAACTTGTTCTCTAATAAAGTGATGTTGGAGAAAAATATGTTTTGTCCTTGCATGAAAAATAGGATTCTTTTCCAAGGCAATGACACTTTGGTTGTCACAATACAAAGGTGTAGGCTCTTGTTGAGGTAGACCCAAATCTTCAAGTAATCTTCTAATCCATAAAGCTTGTTTAGAGGCATTAGTACATCCTTTATATTCAGCTTCAGTCGAAGATAGAGAAATATAATGTTCTTTTTTTAATTTTCCAAGAAATGGGATCTGAACCAACAAAGAAACAATATCCATATGTAGATTGCCCATCATTGGGATATCCTCCTAGATCTGAATTAGTAAATCATTTTAAAGCAAAATAAGAATTTGTATCATAAAATAAACCAACATCAATAATGCCTTTAATATACCTTAAAATTATTTTTGCAACTTTGAAATGAGTTTGTTGAGGTTTAGAAATAAATCTAGAAACTAAACCTACACTATAAGCAATATCAGGTCTAGTAAGATTTAGATAATTTAAAGTTCCAACTAGTTGTCTATACAAAGTAGCATCAACTAAAGGAGTTTTCATATCAAGCATTAACTTAGTTCCTAATTCACATGGAATGGAAACATGGACAACAACATTCATCTTACAATTTTCTAAAAGATCATGAGCATATTTACTTTGACATAGAAAAATACCCTTAGGGGTTTTCCAAATTTGCATTCCTAATAAATAATATAAAATCCCTAAATCAGTCATTTGAAATTTTTGATTAAGTTGAAACTTAATATCAGAAATTAAAGAATTTGAACTTGAAGAAAGAATCAAATCATCTGCATATAAAATGATAACAACAATGTCATATTCATTATGTTTAATGTATAGATTAGGATCATTTTACTTTTAATGAAACCTTGAGAAATAAAGAAAGCATTGATCTTGGAATACCATTCTCTAGGAGATTGTTTTAATCCATAGATATATTTCTTTAATTTGCAAACTAAATGTTCATTACCTTCTTTAATAAAACTTGGAGGTTGAGCCATATAAATTTCCTCATGGAAGTCACCATTTAGAAAATTACTTTTAAGGTCCATTTGGTGAATAAGCCAATTAATTTTAGAAGCTAAAGCAAGAACAAGTTTAATAGTAGGCATTTTAGCAACATGAGCAAATGTCTCAGTATACTCTAAACCTTCTATTTGAGAAAAAAACTCTAGCAACTAGTCTAGCTTAAATCTTTTTAATTTCATTATTGGCATTTAATTTTGTTTTGTATAACCATTTGCATGAAACCAAATTCTTACCATGAGGTAAACTAACTAAATCCCAAGTGTTATTAGAAATCAAAGTATCATATTCTTCATTCATAGCTTTTTGCCAATGAGGTTGTATGTTAGCTTGTTCAAATGATTTAGGATCATTAGTATTCATAATAGACGACATCAAAGCATAATTGCAACAATTAACTATCCTAGGTTTAAGTCCACCCTTTGGTCAAAAGTGGTCATGCTTGTGTCTTCATTTGTTACTAATGTATGCTTGTGTCTTCATTTGATGTTTCAGTTTAGCCTAGATTTCTATATGTAAATGACTACCTAGTTACCCGAGGATTTTGATCGAAGGTAAGTGTCTGGCCACCTGAGGGTGTTAAATGAAAACACAACATCTGGCCACCTGCGAGTGTTGATCGAAGATACATTTTGAGCCTGGTGGTCTATGAATGTTGATTGAAGACTCTATGCTACTTGGGCTACTGTGGGCCAAGTATTGACACTCCACTAGATTCCTTGCATGTTAGCATGTAGACCTCTGAGTAATGACCCTAAGACCTTGCATTATGTTTACACTCAGGTTGTTGTGTCGCCCTTGAGTCATGCATCTAATTGGTCTGTGTGTAACCTCCCTTGTGTGAGTGATTGCTTCGTGCCTGTGGCCGGATTACTATCTCCACGAGCACGGTGGGGTGGGCCCGTGGGTTACATGTGGTGGGGTGGCGTTGTAAATCTATACCACCACTGGGGACCGGTGTACAAAGACGGGCATCCTCCAACTACAGGACTTGGAGCTTGAGAACTCACTCTTCTCTATGACACTAATGTATGCTTGTATCTTCATTTGATGTTTTGGTTTAGCCTAGATTTCTATATGTTTCCATTTATGTATTTTGATGTAATTGAGTGACCACGGCCTCAATATGCATGTATCTGGTACTCCCTGGTGTAGAGCTAGTTCCTTTTTAAGCCGCACATTGGAGTTGGTATAGACTTAATTGTATTCAACTATATTTTCTTGCATTCTTGGGTCAAACTCCCTAATTGGCATCTATGTCTGATCATTAACGTCTTTGCCTCTCCAGATTGGCGTCTATGTCTGGTCAATGATGTCTCCACCTCTCTGTACCCAATTGGCATCTTCGTCGATTTGCATTTGCGCAACCCAATTGACGTCTTTGCCTAATCATTGATGTCTCTGCCCAGTTTGGCTTTGCAATTAGTTTTAGGATATAGGTGAGGTTCTTATGCTTTTGGGTTGGTTCCTTGAGTGTTCTTGGATTTCTTTCAGGCCCTGATAGACTAATTTCAGCACTAGGACCATACATAAAATATAACATTTAAGTATAAGTTACATATACTCTTATACTTAAATTGTATTTTATGTATATACTTTCAGGATGTTTATGAGTGGTTTCAGCTTCATAGGAGTTAAGATAAAGATTCTATATTTTGAGATTTTTTAGGAAATTTCAGCACATTGTCTTCAGCATGATTCCTGTGGACTATTGATTGTAACCTTAAACCCTTGACTTGTGCACGATCGTTTGAGGATCGTTGCTTGTTGTATTTTATTTATGCTATGGTTAGATGGTAATTAACATGTATGTTTAACTATGTTAGGAACATTTACTTTGGGCTTAAAAAGAATATTTTATATGGATTGAGGATAGAAATTGGTCTCCCTTCCTTGTAGATGTGAATGTTTTCTAGCTTAGCCTCTTGTGATTTATGGATGTTGTCTGGATCCTTGTGGGGCAATCTTGAGAGTGTCGTTTATCTATTTCGAGTATGTGTTAGATTTTTTGGGAACCTTTAAAAGTGCTTGATAAGACTTTCGCTTGTGCACAAACTTATGACGTTTGTGATATTATCTTGAGTTATGGATTATTTTTTATGCGATGGTTTACTTTATGCGCTTGTTTACATAAGACCCATGCTATCTTATGTTATGTTTTCAAAAAAAATGTTTCGTGCATGTTTTAACCCTTTGGTTCCAAGGGTTCCTGAGCGAGGCATTACATCTGGTATCAAAACCCATGTTCATACGTTTAGATCTTTGTGCTATGCTCCTATTGTGGTTGGTGTGAGTGATGCTTTGATGGTTATCATTTCTTGCTTATGGCCTTAGTATGGCTAGTGGTGTTTTTTATACGTGATTTTGATCCATCTCTTGTTTTGCTCTTTAGGATGCAGGTCCTAGATATGGACCAAACGGGCCCTAAGGGTTATAATCCTTAAGAAAATCCTCAAACAACTAAAATTTTAATTCAATGAGCTGTTCTTTGTATTAAAATTATGAATCCTTGTGTGACTTAGATGTCCAAGGGTGCTGGAAAACTGATTCTCGGTTCACTTATAGGCAACAATTTTAATTTTTTACAAAGATGGCTAGAACAAAACCATATACAATGTATAAAAATAAAAGAGCAACCTCTAAGATTAAACAGTATTCAAATATAAAAGGACTCAGTGAATAAATTCTTTGCATTTTCCAAACATACAAAGTTGCAGATAAATATTCAGGCAGTTACATGCAATGTGAACATCTACCCAAAATTTCAAACCAAATAAACTTTGCGATAATCCTTCAATATGTAATTTAATACCAAAGAGAATAACACTAGCAAGGATGAAAATATTGCATAAATGACAGAACCTGTAGTTTCTTGACGCCCAGACAGAGGAGACGATTTGAGTTCAATGGTTGAATGTCGGTGTAGCAAGTTTCCACAATCACTTCCCAATGCAGTGAGCTCCACGATACTACAATGAACCCACTCAGAGCCCAGGGAGAAATCCCCAGTATGATGCCAAACACGACCTGACTTCTCCAAAATAGTTACGCGATACTAGTCTTCCAACTCGACATCATATTTGCACCATGCATTCACTGTATTCTCGGTGTTAATGCAATTGTAGAATTAATAAGTCTCCTTCATACCCGACACCAGGTCAAGCCAACCACCAATAAGATAGAAGCTGAAAACTCCTACACACGATACACAGAATGCACACAACACTGTTTATATTAGCGGACAGTGACTTACTCCATCCACGATAATGACCTTCTCTTCTCAAAACAACTAAAAATGTTCATAAGCTTCCATTACTACAAACTCTCAATTCAAGCACAATGTCAAGTCCTCAATGCCCCCTTCCCAGTCGCGATGCCTTCCAAATCAATCTACATGAATGGAAAGAGGTGTGTTACATGTCCAAGCGCATGCAAATAATGACTAGCTTGGCGTTTCAAATGTGCGCTCAATACAAGGATATTAGGTAGCGATAGAAATAAGACATCACCCCACATTATAAAAATAAACATTCAACGTTGAAATGAATGAATGATTTTACTAACGTATATGAGACCAAACAGTCTAAGGGACCACCGTATCAAAGCCGAAAGCTAACTCAAGATTTTTTTCCAAGTCAGACCTCCTGCTGTGAAACTTGACAATCAAACTAGCGGTCTAGTTGATCTTATCCTCCTCGAATAAGTTGTGCATGTTGTTTGTCCTCGAACTGATTTCGTACTGAGCCCGGATGTCATCATACGTTGTGCACTCCATGATAAAATGTCATTCAGTCTCAATCGCACCCGACACACAAAACCTGCAAATCCGCTCTTCCCATTCCTCTTTGGGTTTTTTTCAATTTGCATAAATTCACCAAGGTCACATTCAACGTTGTGGTATTAATTAATTGATTTAGTACCAAGGCACCAAAAGCCACGTGACTTGAAAGCATCCATTAAGTCCAAAAATTAGCCTACCGGGATGGTGATTAGATTAATTGTGCTCCAACAAGGCTTAGATATGAGAAGAGGACATGATAGTCCTCCCTTCCTGTGATTGTTGGCCCTAAATTAATCGTAAGGTTGGATATTGCAGAATATTTTCATTTTCCCAGGTCACCTCATAAACAGGTAAATCCTTCCAACGCACTAAATATTCTTTGATGGTTTTGTTCCTTAGTTGCTTCTCTCTTACCTCCAATACCTCTGTAGACACCAACACCAATTTCCCTTCTTCATCCAAAGGGGGCAATCCTGGAGATGGTACAATATGTTGTTCAATAGCCTTTTTGAGGCAAGAAACCTAGAAGACATTATGAATTCGGCTATCGTTTGACAGCTCCAGTTCATACGCCACTTATCCAACCCTCTTCACTATCCTGTAGGATCCATAAAACCTAGTTTTAAGATTTTTTGAGCCACTCTTCTTTTGTGAACTTTTCCTGTAAGGATGGAGGTGTAAAAACACAGTATCCCCAACGTCAAAAACCCTTTCGGTTCAGTGGCGATCAACATATATCTTCTACTAATTATGTGCATGTTGAAGGTTATTTCTGAGAGCTCTGAGGATATCCTGATGATCCTATAACCAAACTGTTACCTGTGAAACCCTGTTGTCCTCTAACTCTAACTCCAAGAAAAGTAGTGGTTCATAACCATAAAGAGCTCTGAAGGGAGACATGTCAATGGTCATATGTTATGTTAAATTATAACAATATTCACTCAAATATAGCCACTTGACCCATGCTCTATGATGCCCTACAACATAATTACGAAGATAACCTTCTAACTGTTTATTCACCACCTCCATCTATTCATCCATCTGAGGATGGTAGCTGGTACTGGTAATCAGCTCTGTCCCAACCAATCAGAAAAGTTCCTGCCAAAACACATTGAGAAACTTGTTGTCCCTATCACTGACAATTGTCTTAGGTTGACCATGTGATCTAAAGACATCTTTGAAAAATAACTCTGTTACCTAAGAGGTTGTCCAATCAACTATAATAGCATAAAAATGTGCATTTTTAGTCAACCTATCAACCACAAAAAATTGTATCCTTACCCTTTACTCTCAGTAAACCTGTGATGAAATTCATGGACACGCTTTCCCATTTATGCTCAGGAATGGGTAATGGTTGTAACAAACCATCCAGATATATATGCTCAAAATTATTTTGCTGACAATTCATACAGTCCCTGATATGCTTAAGGACGTCATCCTTGAGGCCCTTCCAAGAGAGCCTCTCTCTGATCTTCCTGCAAGTGTTAAAATAACTCGGATGGCCCGTTGTAGGTGAATCATGAACAACCTTCATAATCTTGTCCATAAGTTTGGATTTGGGTACTAAATAAATCTTGTTTTTATAATAGATAACATCATCAATAACCCTATACCTGTCATCCTGAATCTACCCATCCATAAGCTCACAAGCAAAATTCTTTTTGGAATACTCAACAAAAAGTTCAAATTTCTAATCTGTTGAAATCTTGTACATAGAGTGACATGTGGCAGTAGGTGGCCTCCTGGAAAGTGCATCATCCACAACGTTCTTTTGGCCTTTGACATACTCGATGTTAAAATCACAAGCTTGTACCTTACTCACCCACTTCTGTTGTCGTTCATTCAGTTCCTTCTGCTCCAAGAAATAATGCAAGAGCTGTTATGATCTATTATCACTACAAATCTCCCACCCACCGGGTACTGTCTGAATTTTTCCAATGCATATATAATGGATAGCATCTCCTTGTCGTAGTTGGAATACGATCTCTCATTCTCCCTTATCTTCCTTCTCTCATAAGAAATAGGGTCTCTATCATGCATAAGCATTGCATCTATACCCTCACTTGAAGCATCACACTCCAACACAAATGGCTAAGAGAAATCTGGAAGTGCTAATATTGGACAAGTACTCATAACCTTCTTAAGCCTGTAAAAAATCACCACTACCTCATCTGACCACCTAAATGCACCCTTTCGGGTAAGTTCTATAAGTGGATCTGCAAGTTAAGAGAATCCCTTAACAAATCTCCTATTGTAAAAACAAGGCCCGAGGAATCCCCTCAAATCAGAAACATTCCTAGGTGGCGGCCAATGCAAAATTGCTTGTATTTTCTCCTGATGGACCTTAACACCATTAGCCCCTATCACATGCTCTTCCCAAGTTTTACATAATATCAAGATATCATCAAAGAATACCAAGGAAAACTTACACAACTGCTTATTAAATATGTGATTCATACATGACTGAAATGTAGCAGGTGTGTTAGTGAGACCAAAGGGCATCACCAAGAACTCAGTGTCTATAATTGCATCTGAATGTTGTCTTAATCACATTCTCCTAACGGATACAAATCTGATGGTATCCTGAATGAAGATCAAACTTCGAGAAGTAAACAACCCCATGCAACTCATCCAACAACTCATCAATGCGTGGGATAGGATACCTATTTTTTATGGTTCTCTTATTTAAGGCACATTAATCAATACACATATGAATAGTTTCATCCTTCTTCTTAACCAAGACCACTGAAGAAGGAAATGGACTAGAGTTGGGTTTAGTGTGTCCCATGGAAAGAATAATAGGCTTAGCACCCTCCTTAAGCTTTATCACATGCTCAAATCCACGATCAGGTGGTCTACCTGGAGGGATGTGCCCAAAAAATCCCTTGTGCTTATCAAGCACAAAGTGAATGTCTATATGATGTTTCTTCCCTATATAAGAAGTAGATTTAGTAGATATAAAATTGTTGCCCACTCAATATCATCATGTCTCATAATGGCCTCCATCCTGTGAGCTGAAACAATTCTAGGACCACTCTTTGGCATTGCTTTGAGAAATACATATTGATCATCTCTCATAAATTCCAATTGCTTTTTATTATGATCAATCGCATACCTGCCAATAGTTTGAAGCCACTGTAAACCCAAGATTGCATCCAAATCATCCAGCTCAATGACATAAAAATTAGCCACTAAAGTAAAGTCACCCATCTGGATTCTAAGTTATGGAATCTTCCCAGAACAACTCAGAAGATCACCACTTGCAACCTTAACATCAAATTTAGGAACCTCCTCCATATGCAATATTTTCTTTAATATCGTGTGTGCACTAATACAATTATGTGTGGCCCATGTATCCAAAAGACAAACAATTTTGTTGCCCCTTAACAACTCCTTTCAAGTGGAAAGGATGGGATGTAGGTACTCCTGGAAGTGAAGCCATAGTAGGGGGCTGATCGGAAACATGTGTTTCACCTTTCTCTACTTTAGAGTGCTCATTATTTTCCTCTTCATCGTTGCCCTCATATCTGATGCCATCATTTTTCTCACCTTCCCCATCAGAGACAACTTCAATATAGTGAACCTTGTCTTTCCCTAGGCATCTATGATCAGGGGTCCAAGATTCCTTACATGTGAAACATAGTTTCATCCTTCTTAACTCATTTTTGGTTTCTAAATCCATCTTGGGAGGTGTATATTTATTTTGATTTGCAGATTTTAGGTTTGGTTTAGACCCCTTAAAAGGCTTCCTAGGGGGCTGCAATATACAGATGAAGTATCCAAATCATGGGCCATCTTGATGGCCTCCTGTAGTGTGTTTGGTTTCAACACTTTTGCAATTCCTCTAAATTTATCGCTCAAACCTTTAACAAACATCATTACCTTTCTATTTTTTGACATGTCAGGAACCATAATGGATATCCTAAAAAAATTATCAATGTAGTAGTCCAATGAGCCAATCTGTTTTAACTGGGCTAATTCCCTGTAGTAAATTTCTATACCCTTCATGTCAAAATGAGTGATCAACTTGTTACTAAACTCCTCATATGAATTAATCATACAACAATCATGTGTAAGAAGACCATGATGTCATGTTCAATCATATGTTGCCCCTTCTAAATGTATTGTGGAAAATTTAATAGCCTATGTTTCCTGCATGGATTTGAGAATCAAGAATGTATCCAACTTGTATATCCAAACACGGGTTGATATATTACCACTTTGATCAAATGTAGGGAGAGGCAATTCATTCATCGCATGTTTCAAAACTCTATTTTGAGTCCTAGGCCTTCTTTCGTGCCTTGTCCTTGTGATTTCCCTTCACTGTCCCATATACTAGATTAAACTTAAATATGCTCTGACACGTTCGAGAAGTAGTTCCCATTCATCATGCATAGTCATACATTTGTTGTCTGATATAGCCTCATATGCTTTAGCGTTATTTACTACTTCATCATTTTTAATGAAATTAGGCATGAATGGCCTCTCTAATGAGTGTGTAGGAGCTCTCACATTACAAGGGGAACCAACTGTACTGCCACCTCCACTATAGTGACTCTGAGGCGTCCAAGGATTTTAACTTAGCTCTTGAATAGCCACTTGTTCATGCCCTATCTGAATACCCTTTATAGCCTCTCTTACTTCTCTAGCTTCATCATTTTTTGTTCCTGCAACTTGTTTTGAACTAGAAGAAGCCCCAATAAGTTCTGAAACTATTCTACCTTTCAGCACTAGGGGTGGTCTCCAAACTCTACGTTGTTCTCTGCTTCAATGTTGCATTCAAATCCACAGGTTGGCAGGCTCGATGCTCTAATACCACTATAATATCTCTAAGGCCCCGTTTGTTTCGCAAAATTGAAGGGGAATTGGCATTTTTGAATTCCCAAAATTTTCAATTCCCTGTTTGGTTCCAAAATTAAAAATTAGAATAGGTTTATGCGAATTCTAATTTTGGCCCATTTTGAGCATTCCACATTTCCTTCTCAGACCTGGAATTGGAATTGAAAAGTGGAATTGGCATAAAATTGTTTATTTTGGGAACCCTATCAATTCCCATTTGTTGGACACTTTTGTTTTTGGTTCTTTTCAACATCTGTCCCCGCTGCCGCTGTCTCTGAGAAGAACGGATTTGTAGATGTTGTGTCTCACTGCAATATTGTGTGTTGCTGCTTCGAACGGATTTGCAGACGCATTTTGTATTGGTTACCATTCTTGACTCAAATGAGGTTCTTTGGTTACCATTCTCGGCTCAAACGAGGGTCTGCAAAAATAGTTGGCAGGGGTAAGGGAAAAACATTTGAGCACTCTTGCATTTCCTTTCTTCCCTAGTCTTACTTATATTTGACCTGCCTTTCCAAATTTCTTGCAGGTGTCACGTTCCTCTTCCTTGCGTACGCTTCGAACCCCCAAGCCCTAGGCTGCAACGTAGATTAATACGCTTCTTTCTGCTACTCTCTGGATTTCCTGCATTTTAGCACGCTATCTATATGGATTATCGAGGTTGTGAGAAAGATCCGTTACAAATTTTCTTCTTGGATTTTAGCTTAGAAAAGCAGGATTATGTTCCATGTGTTTTGAGATTTCTTGTTAATGGTGGAAACTGTTTATTAAACTTTGTTTCAAAACTGAAAGGTATGCAATTAATAAATCATTTGGGCAGTTTTGTTGGCCAAATTTAAGTAACCGTTATGCTGCTGTAAATCATCATTAATCAACTATATCTCTTTGAAAACATCCCCTGTCATACCGATGCATATTAGTGGGCAATTCGGGTCGTGTAGCCTGCACAAGTGGATTTTTTAAAGATATTGATAAGATAGAAAAATACGATGCAACTGAAAGTGGTAGGCAACATATTTTTGCACTCCTAGACTATTTCCACACAAGCAAAAACAGAAAAATACCCTCTTCAAATGTCAATGTTCCTCGATCCAAGACTGAGATAAGTGGTTAGTGAGCTGTATGTAGGATGACCTCCCTTCCAAGAAGATATTGTTGTCACCAGCAAATAGAATTACACCACAAGCTAAAACAAAAAAGATACCCCTTCAAATATCAATGTTCCTTAATCCAAGATTGAGAAAAGAGGTTAGTGAGTTGTGTATAAGTATGAACAGTGTAGTATATTCACAAGGCCTAGAAGAAATTTTATCTAGAAATGAAATGTAATTATGAACAACAACATTAAGGATAGGGCAAGAATATTTAGATATGAGTAGAATCCCATAAACTTGCTATTATGAAACATTTTGCATTTTTTCACAAGAGGTAATAAAACCGCTTGTACATTACCCATTTAAGAAGCCATCAAAATATCGAATAGACAATACAGGTAGATCTCCTGCATAGATTGTTACTCCTAGCAATCAGCATAACAACAGACCCTGATGACACTTCATCTTAAAATTCTTTCATGTACTGCTTCACCAACCTTACAACTTAATATTTTGAATATCTAGAGTGCATTATTGCTTTATCTACCTAAAATGTCATCTTATGAGGGCTTAGTATTCTACACATTTTATGATTTTATCCTACAATTTGTGCTTCTGTGACCGTTGACCATCACTATAGCTTTCTATTTAAAAGAACTACAATTTTTCACCAAGCTAACCATATACAAATTGATTGATGTCTTTAAAAATTACCACTAGCATAGGCATGTTGAGCATGAGATTTGCACAAAAATATCTTCAAGATGATACAAGAGGTCTACAACCATCAACATGGTATTGTGTTGATGTCACCCTAATAGCAGTGACAATTCTGAATGGTTGGATAACAGCTGTAGTATTAGCCCTGCTGACAGTTTAAGAATGTTCCCTTTTAGTCTCTGGCTTTCTTGTGCTCAAATTTTAAAGCCTAAACTTAGAGTTCAAGCAGAAAAATGATGATGTCAATATTATTATTACAAAGAATGTCTTGCTAAATCCAAATGAAGACAGAATGCATTTCCAAAGTGTTGAAATTCTTCTTGAAAATGTCAATTTGAAATTATTGATCAATCTCAACTCGAATGGGAAGTTAGGATGTTGGGGTCAAGTGTATCCAAACACTGGACTTAATACTGTAGGATGCACATTACAATAAATTGAACCAATGGAATAAATGATTTAGTGAGCCTAAAATGGAGAACAACAAACCCAGATAGATTATTGCCTTCTGATTGAAGTTTATTGCAGAATCCTATTACATCTCCATAATCTTTCCAACTTAATTCAGATCTCTATTTATTTGTATTACATGTTTAATGTGAAGAAACTGTCAAGAATGGCGGGATGCTTTGTAGTGTTAAAACTTTTGTTTGGTTGTAGCAGAGGCAATTAGATTTTTTCTTGTTTGTTCGTTGGTAACTATTTTAGCTTTAGGGTGTCTTTATTTCACTGGTTCTCAAGCTGCTATAATAGTCCCCCTTTTCCCTCAAGCTGCATACAATAAATCTCAATGTTGCTTTGAATTATATTATGTAGTTTGATAGTTTGATGATAAATTTTATATGATAACTACTCTTTCATATGATAACTATTCTTGTATATGATAAATTTTATATGATAACTATTTTATATGTAGTTTTATAGTTTCATATCCAACATAACTATTCTTAGGCTTGTTTAGATGCTATGTAATACTGGTTTTGTCAGTATTTTTTGTTGTTTAGCAAGACAGGGGCCCTGAATAGAACCCCAATGTTATAATAAATGCAAAAGGATCAGACATTTGTAATTGCAAATTATTTCGACTATCATTTCAAAGCATGTTTATATTTTCCCTCAATGCATGTACTAGCTGATCTTTGACATATAGATCTTTGTTAATGTTGTTTGCAGTTCACAAAGTCATCGATGGATCTATTTCACAATGAAATTGTTGAAGCACTTATAATCAGGAAGACTAAACTCCGTCTTCTGTATGTAGTTTTTGTAGCCACTGTTGCAGTAGCCATAGCAACATTTTTAGAAGAAAGTAGAGGACAAAGGCATAGGCGCCAACGAGAACCAATTCCTTTTTATAAGTGTATCATCTATTCCAATGACACGGATTGTCATGACCAAATCTGTATGAGTAGAAGATCCTTCTTTGTATTAGCCAATATGCTTAGGAAAAAAGAAATCATTAGGGATACACTACACATTATGTTAGAAGAACAACTAGTGATGTTCCTACATACCTTGGGCCACAATTTGAGGAATCGCAAGATTTCCCATAACTTTGGGCACTCTAGAGAGATGGTAAGCCGATACTTCCACAAAGTCTTGACGACTGTCTTAGCGCTCCATGCGGATTTTTTGTTGCCCCTGGTCCAAACACTCCTCCAGATATTAGTGGGAAGAATAATTTTGATCCATACTTAAAGGTATATCTCGTAGTCGTACATGCTTATTTTCTTGAGTCATTCTCTGATTACTGCAGCATTCATTTGATTATAAATTTTCTTAGTATAGGATTGTGTTGGAGAAATTGATGGATCCCATATACCAGTCACTGCCGATTTGGAAATACAAGCCAAATATCGTGATACAAAAGGCAACTTGTCACAAAATTTTATGGGAGTGACTTCATTTGATTATAAGTTTCAATACATCCTTGCTGGTTGGGAAGGGTCTGCTGCAGATAGTCGTGTTCTTGCTTCAGCTCTCTCGAGAGCAGATCCACTGGTAGTTCCCCCCGATATGTCAACATCTAATTGTATATTGATTATATAGTCAAATTTTCATATGTTATAATAATATACATTTTTAATGTAGGGAAATATTATTTAGTCGATGCTGGATATCCAAATGTACCATGATTTCTTGCCCCTTATCATTGTACACGTTATCATCTAAAGGATTTTTCAAGAGCAAACCCAATAAACACTCCACAAGAGTTGTTTAACCACCGACACTCTTCACTCAAATGTGCAATAGAGCGTACATTCAGGATTTTGAAGTAACGTTTTCCTATCCTGAAGCATGTGACATCTTATCAAATCATGACACAAACTAAGATTGTTTTAGCATGTTGTATACTACACAACTTCATCACGATAGAGGACGGTGTTCCATGTGAGGTTGAAATTTAAGATGATGAAGATCGTGGCAGGATAGATGTACCGGTTCTTGAGACATATGGGATGAGTCAGTGTGATAGAGATGATTGGCAGAAGTTTCATGATGAAATAGCTACAAGGATGTGGGAAGACTATAGATCTCGATCTTAGACCACTGAATGATCCCATTGTTTTGGCTATAAACTAAGCATAAAGCAGCACTGATTTAAGCTTTTACTTTTAAAGTATTAAGGAATCACAATGTACAATACTTCATTGAGATATACAATACTTATTTGAGATATACAATATTTAATTGAGATATTAAACTCTTACAATCTATTCCTGCAAAATATTTAATATGTCTCTATTTTTAATGGATCTCTATGTGAAATAGTGAATCTGCTGATCTACGTTGCCTCCCAAACTAACTTTGTTAAGATCGATTAATAGTTATAACATATCTGGTTCTTTGTTTCTTGTTGTAATAGTACTTTTTCCTAAATCTTTTAATCTCCATCACCATTCCTGCCCTTTCAAAGATGAAGGTTGCAACACATTCAGCACTCAAAGCTACCTTTATATCTCTTTTGTTTCTTTCGTTTGCAATTGACATGATGTTGTCACACCATACATGGTTTTCTTATATCTAGTCAACCTTCTAACCTCCTTGAACATGATTAAGATTATTGGCCCTATAGCTTATGTTGTCTCTACCAAAGATTGGAGGTCAATCCAAGTGCTCAATACTGCTATTGTGCTATAAGCTGATTTTTTTTCAGCCTTTCGACATGATGTTTATTGGCTATTGTTGATTCTATGTTGATTAGGCTAACAGTGAGATGACAGTCCTTACAAGCATTTTTTCCTTCAAATTTGCCAACTTTACATCCTCGTAGTTATTATCATCATTCTAATGTAGTGCATTTCCTTATTTCTGGGAAATAAGGAAAAGACAAGTAGACCACAATACTATTTTGTAAATATTAGCAATTATTCAGTCCTAAGAGTAAAGACAAGTAGACCACAATACTATTTTGTAAATATTAAGACTTTAAAAGTTTAAAGGTGAGTCTAATTTAGATGACTATTCTAATAGTAATAGACCACAACACTATTTTGTAAATATCAAGGCTTTATGAAACTTATGCTGGAAGTCCTGTGAGCAAGGTATTCTGGAATAGAATATGTTTTACTTGATG
>MU225997.1:206298-235701 GCA_018584345.1 Thuja plicata
ATCTTCCCAGTCATCTTCCAGGTGAACCAAACAGGACAAGCCCATATTGTAGAATTCATTTTGAGAATAGCAGAATTCCAGAATGGATTCAATTCCAGAATTGGCAATTCCAGCATGCACAAATTCCACGAAACAAATGGGGCCTAAGGGTTATAGTCCTTCAGAAAATTCTCAAATAGATGAAATTTTAATTCAATGGCCTGCTCAGTTGTATTGAAATTGTGAAGCAATGTGTGACTTAGATGTCCAAGGGTGCAGGAAAACTGATTCCCAGTTCACTTATAGACAACATTTTTAATGTTTTGGAGAGACAACTAGGGAAAAAACCATATAAAATATATAAAACCGAAAGCGAAACCTCTAAGATTAAGCAATATTCAAATAGAAAATTACTCAGTGAAAAAATTCATTGCATTTTCCAAACATAAAAAGTCATTGCATTGGATCAGTGTTGAAGAGTTGTTGGTTTCTAACTTGGTAGTGAGTTTGGGATGTGCTTATATGTCCTCAACTTGAGTGGTTCATGATTTGGATACTAGCAAGCTATTTTTCTTGAGTAACAGAGGTTGCATATATTATTGATGTTAAATAGTCTAGAGAAGGATTTAGATTCTAAGTTTGTGGTGATGCTAAGGTACTTGAAGTTGTTTTTTGATGTTTCTTGATCGTGCTCTCATCATGTTGTTGGATCGCATTGGTCGAAGTGATTGGGTTGCATGATCTTCATGTAACGTATTGGTGTTCTTTATTTGGTCTTAGCCAAACTGAGGACGTAATATGCTGCGAAGGTTTAGAGCATGATTTATGTATATGAGCATGATCAAGGTTGTTGATGTGGACCATTTCAATGTCCTATCCGACATTCAATGGATCACATTGAGGATTTAATTGTAATTTATTATTTGTTTTCAATTAGGTCCCTCGTCGACCTATTTGAGATGAGTTGAATAATTTTAGTTATAGATGTAATCATTAGAAGTTGTGAGTGTGTGAGAGTGTGCATACAGAAGGGATAAATGATGTATATGATGTTTTATGAAGAGGTATGAGTGGAATATGAAATAAGTGAGAGATTTGTGTGCTTCAATGGAACTTATTTGGCATAACATATGCTATCAGTTAGTTTATAATACTCCTAACAAGGTACAATACTTATTACTATGTGCATTCATCTTGTGGGTTCCATCCCCACCATAGTTTTTCCCCTATCAGGGTTTCCATGTCAAAAATCTTGGTGCTATGTGTTTCTTATTGTGTTGAGATCTTTCTTTCATGGTTATCATTCAGATCTGAGATTAAAGTTTGCAAGTTGGTAATAGTTTACTGATATTGTGACACAACTAATTCACCCCCCTCTTAGTCGTATGTGTGCTTCTTAAGGTCTAACAAAAGAGACTTTTTAAGTTTACATACTAGATGTTCTTTACCTTTCTCCACAAAGTGCTTTGGCTGGGACATATAGATCTCTTCTTCAAGATCACTATGAAGAAAATTTGTCTTCACATCCATCTTCTAAACTTAAAATTCATACGTTGTTGCAAGTGACAAAAGAAATCTAATGGATTCCAGCTTAGCTGCAAGAGAGAAGATTTCTCCATAATCAATCCCTTCCTTTTGAGAATACATATTTGCAACTAGTCTCGCCTTGTACTTTTCAATACTACCATCCAGACCATATTTCTTCTTAAACACCCACTTACAACCCATGAGATTTCTACCTTTATGAAAGGGAACCAGATCCCAGGTCTCATTCTTCTTCAACAACGTCATTTCATCATTCATTGCTTCCAACCAAGAATCTGAATCCAACATGTTGGTATCCTCTTTCACAGTCCTAGGCTCACCGGTATCAGTAAGAAAAGCATAAGCACAATTTGCATTCAACTTGAATGTCCAAACCTTTCTGGTGAATAACAACACCTATCAGGTTGTTGCCTTTCTCGTGTAGACCTCCTCAATAACTGAGGTGAAGGTTCTTGATCTTGTTCTTCTTATGAACTTTTAGAAATCCTTGAGCTCTCCTCATTTTCAGACACAAACGGAGTTTTTAGTTCCTCCATTTTTGGAGCTAGAGTAGTTTCAACTAGTTCTTTTTCTTTTTTTGTCTTTTCTAACTATTGATCTACTAAGACGGGTTTCAAACCGTGAAAGATAACACTTCTCTTGTACAATACCTTCTCAGTAACTGAATTGCAAATCTTTTATCCTTTCACAAAAATGCCATAGCCAATGAAGATATATTTTATAGCCTTGTTATCCAATTTTATTATTTTTACTTGAGGGAAATGAGTGTATGCCTCACAACCAAAGACGCAAAGATGTCTTAAAGATGGATTTTTACCTGACCATTCTTCCATAGGAATTTTTTCAACCAATGCTGAAGTAGGAGAATGATTCAGTAAGTAACATGTTGTAGTAACTACCTCAGTCTACAATTTTTTCTCCAAACTAGCACTATCTAACATGCTCCTTTCTTTCTCCATCAGAGACCGATTTAACCACTCCACAACTTCATTTTGCTGTGGAGTATAAGGCGTAGTATTATGCCTTTTAATTCTATGGTCTACACAATATTTGTCAAAAATTTTGTTGCAATACTCACCACCGTTGTTTGTTCTTAAACATTTTATTTTCCTCGCAGTCTTATTTTCAACAATATTTTTAAACTCTTTAAATCGGCTAAACACTTCTGATTTACTTTTTTAAAAATAAACAAATGCCCTTCTCGAGTAATCATCAATAAATAATACATAATACCATGACTTAGACAAATAAGGAACATCCATAGGACCAAAAACATCAAAGTAGACATAGTCTAATACACCAAAATATTTTTTAGAACTAGAATAGAACAAAACGCGATTCTATTTTCCATATATGTAATGTTTGCAGAAATCAAATTCAAGATTACTGTCTATCGACCCATCTACCAGGTTTTTAATTCTATAATTCCAAAGCATCATTTTCTCTCCTAGAAGTTTTACTTCCATATATTTTACATCATGTGTTAACACAGTAGATTTTTCAAACTTTACAAACACACTATTACAACATACAGTTTGGAATCTAACCTATACAGAGTCCCAATGTGTTTTTCCTTAGCCAATATAAAGGAGCATTTAGTCATCTTACAACCACCATGAACAAAATTTACTTGAACTCCAATATTATTCATCTTACTAACAAAGAGTAAATTTTGAGCCAGACTTGTTATATGAAGAACTTCTTCGATTCCCTTTATTCTACCATTTCAGAACTGGATTATGAATCTTACACTCCCTATGATTTCCAATGTTGAATCACTCACCATGAACACAATCCCACCATCATATGGTTCATAATTTGAGAACCACTCTTTATGAGATGTTATATGGAATGATGTTCTTGAATCAACTAGCCATACATCATCAAATGTAGGCACTTCCAAGGCTGCTACAAAGGCATTGCTCTGAGAAGACTCATTATCATAAGTACTCTTCTTCTTCTTCTCCTTTTCTTTTCAATCCTTTAGGATATGGCCTTTCTTCCCATAGTTCCAACACATTGCCTTGGACTTCTTTCCTGGAGACATTGATCTCTCTTGTGCCTTGGATTTGGACTTCTTGTCCTTCTTTTTTCCTTTTTCCTTTTATCTTCCTCGAACAATGAGAGCCTCTTTAGCCATCTTAGAATACTTCCTACACATCTCTTCTGACAAAAGTGAAGCAACCACCTCATCCATTTTAAACTGGGTAGTAGTACTCACAATGGTCATTACCAAGTGGTCCTATGTGTCCGGTAAGGAAAACAACAACATTATACAATTTTATTCTTCACTAATGATTACACCAACAGATGTTAGTTGTGCAACAACCATATTGAATGCATTCAAATGATCTGCTACAGACTTACCTCCATCTATCTTCAAGGAGTATAAATTTTTTCTCAAGAAAAATTTATTCACCAAAGACTTGCCCTGATAAATATCTCTCAATTTTTTCCACAGATAATGTACAATCTTCTACTCATAGGCATTTAATAGAACATAATCTACAAGTCTCAATCTTATCAGTCCTCTGGCCTTTCAATCTACTAGGTCCCAATCTTCTTGCCTCATGCCTGAAGGTTTATTTCCAGACATAGCGACCCAAAGATCTCGGTCAACCAGAAAATCTTCAACTTTAAGTTTCCACAACTCAAAGTTTGAGCCATTGAATTTTTCAATGTCTATTCTCCCATAAGTGCTTTCCATCTCAATCTGCAATCAAGACAAATAAGCTCTTTGCAACACTCCCACTAAGCCAAATTGAAAAAAAAAATAGAACATTAGTCACTTTACCATACTGTTATAGAACTCTTGTTTTGCACACAATGTAGAATGACTAAACATGAAATCACACAACTCTCTAATCAAACCCTTCAATTTCCTCATGAAGAACCAAATATCAATCAAATCAGTTTCCAACAGATGTAGTTCAACTGCCAGTTTTCTCAATGGTCAAAGAGCCCAACCGTTGACCATTATGTGTTCATGGGATTACATTATCCCACATTCATCCTGAATATGAATTATTAAGTGTTTAAATATGAAAGATCGATCTCTTTAACTATCCACGAGACAAAATTTTGACTGATGACCTGTTCGAACACCCACGACTTCCATTCAACCATCAACATAACCTTCCACAGGTTACACCGACAAAACATCATCGACATGAATTTCTTCATCGTTTTGTGATTTGAAATCACTTTCGACAGGCCAAGCTACACCGATATGAATTCATCGGAATAGCTTATAGAAGTCTCTCTGAAAACCCAAGATACACCATCGACATAGCTTATACTATCAGCAAGCAGATTAGATGTAACTTCTGAAGCATCAACCTACACCGATACAATCTCATCATGATAGTTCTACTAATACAATGCCCATCGGGATAACTCCCTTCCATCTCTGCAACAATTGGAAGTCACTCTGAAGCCCGACTTAAACCGATACCCGGTTGTCATCCAGACTAAAGTTGAATCGCATCGCTAAGTACAACAGGGAAATACATTTTCGAAAAGTGATGTCAAGTTCAGAACGAAGATGATCAAGTCAATTAAATTTGAGGCAAACTATCAAACAATAAAAATGATAAATGTTGTATTGAAGGAAAGATACAAAAATATTTATCTCCTTTTGCTATAGATCTTCTAGCTGTAGGATTTGACAAATGCAAATCCACAGAACCTGAATACACCTGCATGCAAATAACCTGTTACAAAGAAGAAGCACGAGAATGAAAAAGCAGAACTCAGAGATGCTCAAAAGAAGAGTCACAATATTATTCTCTAAGTTATGAAAAAAACATTACAAAGTTCAGCCTATAAAGGTGAACAAACCCTAAACAGAAAAACTAGGTTACGCAATATAATTAATATAAAATATTAATTATATGCACCTAAGAGATAGCTTAAGTGAAAAAAGAGTAATGAAACTATCTAATTACTCTAACACCCCCCCTTAAGTGAAGCTCAAGAGGTAAGCTAACCTAGCACAACTATGAAAGCATGAAAAGTGGGTCCCGGCAACAAGGCCTGATCAGGTACCCAATACAAGGAAATCTCTGTAAACCGGAGACAAAGGAGAAAACCCAGTGGGAAAAACTCCTCTCCAAAAAGAGATATAAAAGAAAGCAAAAGACAAAGAATGACTTCAAGAGACTCTCTCAAATCCACGAGTACAATGCGTGTTGTCAACCCCCCGTGAGAGAGGGTCAAGGCTCCAAAGCCCCCCCAAAATGAAAGAACCCCTGGATCAATGAACAAACCACTGTGACTCCAATACAAAGGAGTGAAAGATAGGGAGCAGTGAAGAGGTAATCTTGAAAGATGAGGTGTCACTGGAAGGCCGAGCTAATGCTCAAAGGAGTAGACATGAGGATCCTGAAATGGAATCCCCAATGCAAGTGGTATGACAGGTGCGCTAACACTATCATGAGAGAGGAGATGAGTTTCCTCTATAGAATCCTCAACAACTACACCTGGTGGCTCGATGAATGGAGCTGGAGGGTCTAGCAGTGCTGAGGAAGAGTCCTACTGAAGAGAAGAAACCTCAACAAGATGTGGTGTGGCAGTCACAGTAGTGGTCTCAGGAACAACACAAAGGTTCAAGTGACCTTACTGTACCACATGATTCTCTCACGGAAGAGGAGAGCTGAGCTCTGATAATGGAGGTGGTGGACCAAAATGTGTGAAGGAGTAGAGACGGGTGGAATGATCAACTATCCCTATAGAAACAATGCCTCCTGTCACACTATCCCTGATGAGGGCAGAATCTATCGTGAACTCAACTATCTTCCCTGACCCACTGAGAGTAATCTGATGAATCGAGAGAAGGTTTGCAGATAGAGATGGAACATACAATACATCATTGAATGAGCCATCCTGAATGCTTACAAAACCTTTCCCACAGACTGTCATAACAGTGTTGTTCCCCATGAGAATGTGGGGAATAGGAGAAGCCTCAAGAGAAGAGAAGATCTCCGGAGAAGATGCCAAATAGTGAGAAGCACCTGAATCCAGTATCCAAGGGACCTGTGAAGGGGATGCAGTAGAAGCCCGAAATGCATGACACTTTCCAAGATCCTGTCCAGTTGAAGAAGATGTGGCAGAAGACTGAAAAGCAGACCCCTGTGAACCATAAGAGGATGGAGAGGAAACAGTGCTCTTCTGAAGGAGAGCTTGCAAAGCCGCAATCTGTTTCTCATAGCCATCAAACTTCTTCTGATAGCAAAGTGACTCATCATGGGTTCCCTTTTGACAATAGGAACATGAGGGTTTGTCAGTCTTTGATTTCTCCCTTTGACGAGTAGATGGTGGTGCCTATTTCTGCTCTGGCTTCCGTGAAGGTGAGTGGGAAACCAAAGCATGGCTCATAGAGTCAGAAGAACTATCCAGCTGTTGAATCTTTGACTGCTCTCAAGTCAATCGATCACAAAAGGTCTCAAAGGAAGGCATAGTGTGCCGAGGGTCCAAAGCATCCATACTGGAATAGAAGGTGGAGGAGAAGATTGAAAACTGTCCGCGAAGCTTTGAGAGTATCAAAAAAATACGCTCATAATCTGACTTGGTCTTCCCACATCCCTGTAAAACTGAATGGAGAGAATTGAACTTCATTAAGAAGTCCTCAATGGTGGAAAAGCTATCAGGAGACAAGGATGTCAACTCTGCATCAAGCTGAAGTGCCCTGAACTCATTAAATGTGCCAAACAAATCTGCAAACTTGTTCCATATAGCCCGAGGAGTGTTCAAATTTTCTAGGTGAAATAGGAGACTGTCAGAAACATTCAGTGCCAGTAAGCCGATGGCTTCATCCATTTTATTTCTGTGCTGAAGAGCCTCAAAAGGATGCTATAGAACAGGTTGGTTCTCATCCAGACACGACCATAGGCTGTGTGACATAAACAGCCTGGTCATGTGTGCTTTCCAAGTGTGGTAATTATGCGGTGTCAGCCGGGCCACAGAGGGGTCCGACATTGAGAGAAGAATAAGACAGAAGTAGAAGGGTCATTTTCTAAAATTAAATGATAGAAATCAAAAGCACCCCCCCACAATGAATGATACTATCCCTTGTATAGCAAATAAATAATGACTGAAAGCACGAAAAATGAGAAGAAAAACCTGGACGCCAGATGCAGAGAGAGAGGAACCGGAAGCCTCTACTTCAATGCCAAAAATAGGAGCTCAAATAGCTGAACTAGAAATCAAGACCAACATCATCACGTCTGGCTCGGAAACACCTTTCCGGCGATATTTTGTTTTTCAAAAACGGACACCGTATGCTCAAGTTACGGCCAAAAAACAAAGTGCCCCTCCGAAAAACAACTCTCTGGAAAAACACAGAGATGACAAAAAATTTGACGTCCAAATGACCGTCACAACTGTCAGGAAAAAAATTGACGCTTGTCTACACGTCACAGGCCCGTCTTGCCGAAAAATTCAAATATCACTGGAAAATTTTCAAAAACCGCCGAAAAAAAAAAATTCTGGCCGGTGACATCACCTAGCAGCTGGCAGTGTACCCGGTGGCGGGTTGGTGGCAAATGCCGATGGCGGTGGCCGGCGGGCTGCTCCCGGGCAGCAGCGCTGTTGCTGGTGGCGCCGCCAGTGGTGGTGTTTGCACCGCTGGAAACCGAGGGCCGGCAAGCGGCTCGTCGGCAGGGGCCGAGCGCGGGCCGGTGCAAAGTGGCGCCAGGGTGGCATGGTCCGGTGGCCGCTTCGGCAGCCCTAAAACATTTTTTTTTTTTTTTTAATTTTTTTTTTTTTAAATCAGTGTCGTACGGCCTAGGAGGCCAAAAAAATTTCCAGAGGTCACTATGACCAAATATGTCAAACTTTATATGTATTTTGACTCTCCCGGGCCTTATGAGCACGATGGTGGAGTCTGTTTTGGCTCAAACGGCTCCAAAAATAGCGCCTCCTTCAAAATGACAAAAAAACCCCAGAGAAGCTATGGCTGTCGTCTTCGAATCGCGACTTAAAAAAACCTTCAAACCAGGCAGCAACAGGGTGGCTCTGATACCATGTAGGATTTGACAAATGTAAATCCATAGAACCCGAATACACCTGCATGCAAATAACCTGTTACAAAGAAGAAGCACGAACTCAGAGATGCTCAAAAGAAGAGTCACAATATTGTTCTCCAAGCTATGAAAAAAAACATTACAAAGTTTAGCCTATAAAGGTGAACAAACCCTAAACAGAAAAACTAGGTTGCGCAATATAATTAATATAAAATATTAAATATATGCACCTAAGAGACAGCTTAAGTGAAAAAAGAGTAATGAAACTAACTAATTACTCTAACACTAGCCATTAAAATGGGAAGGATGAAATGACAACAGTTAATTGCATTAGCAAGGCTAGGTAATCTATGAGACTCAGGATTGAAAACAACACAATGACCCTAAGAGACATAATCAACAAACCACAACCTCTACCTCTGAGTATCCATTATTTATTTGTTGATCCTAGGGTATGTGCACCAAGTTGTGGACCAAAAAGGGGGGTATAAGTGGACACATTTTTTCTGAAATCGGGTAAACCTGAACTTGGAACAGGCCTTTGAGGGTCATGCACTCAAAATAAGATGTGTAAAAAATAAAAATTGTAGTACTCTGAATCTAGTTTCTAAAATACTAATTTTTTTAAAAAACCAATAAGATTAAGAGGGTCAAACCTTGCGCGCATGGAAAATATGTTCCTGATTTTTTTAAAAACGCATAACATAGTTGTTTCTGTGCGCGGTACCATAGATATGGTTATATTCAGTATTTTTTAAATCCCTTTGGTAGGATGATAGGTAAGAGTGAGATCTAGAAGTTGTGTTCCGATGAGTATTTTATTTCTGGTTTTTTTTTGAAGTGATCGCATCTTGAAAATTTGGTACTTGTTCGTGCGTTGGGCATAAATTGCATCAAAATAATAAAAAATGAAAACTTTTTTTTAAAAAAGTGTATAGAATCAAGTGTAGAACAATAATATGTAATTTATTTATAATTTGATTAAGTATATCAAAAGTTATTAAAAAAATGGTAGACATATGTCTTTGACGACAATTAAGACACTGGTAAAGAAAATTAAAGTTTACTATGCAAATGTTGTCCAAAAATCTAAAAATTTATATGGTTAGAAAGCTAAGAAGATGTATGAGATTATGGTGAAAATTATAGAGCTACCCTGTTGACAAATTGCAAACCTGATGAAGATAAACTCAAGAATTCATCTTACAAGATGAAAAAACATCTAAAAGAACAAAAATGGAGGGAAAATAAGCCTCCAAGCCTTTGGGTCATTTTCCAAAGCTCTTCCCAAGCCATAGCCCGATCGGGTTTCTAAATTTCAAATTACCCGATCAGGTTTTGAAAAGCAAAAAGTACTTCAAAACCCAATCGAGTTTTGAAGAAATAAAAATTATGCATTTTATTCTCCATAACCCGATCGGGTTTTGAAGAAACTAAAATAGGATTTGCTCTGGAAGCCATAACTTCCACATATAACCTGATCGTGTAATTTGAAATAACCAGGTCTCTTAGATGTTCTTGTGGACAATGTGTCATTTTAGTTAATAGGATGAGTTCATCAACATAGAGCATTAACTTCATCATAAAGGTGGCCAAAAGTGAACCCTCATATGTAACGTGTCTATCAAATCCTCTAAATTATCTATGAAAATTCAGAAAAAAATGGGGATAAGGGAAACCCTTATTTATGTTGGCAATATGAAGATATTGCATTATGTTGTCACTGATATCAAAATTGTTTGTGTTGATGACAAAGAAGAAGAGTATTACAATTTTTTCGTTGGTGTTGTCATCAATGACAAAGGGGGAGATTGTCAGAAATGTGAATTCAATTTTTTCATTGATGTCAACCTAATGCGAATGGATGTCTAGTTGATGTGTGGTGATTGATGGAGGTCCAGAAATTAGCGTTTAGATTTCATTATAATTCCTTGTGATGATATTGAGTGAGTTTTTGAATGAATGAGTTAAAGGAATTGCTTAAGATTTATTTGACAATAATATCACTTCTAAAACACTAAGATAAACCATATTTAATTCTAATGTTGGCTTTAAACTACTCATAAACCCTAAAGATATTTGCCCTATATTATTTTGGAACTCCCAAATATGTCATTTTGTGACAGATTTTTCTTCTACAAAATATTTAAATACCTTTTTGAAATAAAAAAAGCAACAAAATTCCTCTTCTCTCTACTTTTTCTTAAAGCTTCTTGATCAAGTGCCTAAGAATGATGCAATCAACAATGAATTGTAGAGCGTCTTGGCCTAAATCTACCTTGACCTTTTTCTCTTTTCCCTTCACTATAGACCAAAGGATGATTTTATATTCCACCATACTTTTGAATTTTTTTTCTATAAGGGGAAATACCATTACAGTGTAATATTTTGATGTATTGTTGAGTTCGCCATTTTAAAGAGAAAATGGTAGTTGTCCAATTTGTTGAGAAGCCTTCTTAAATGATTTTTTTTTTTTATGTGTGGTACAAGAGCTTCCAAGCCCTACTTTGATAATCCATCTTGTAATCTATCAATGTCTTCATCTTTGCATCCAACCAACTTTTCTATTCATTCATTTATGTCCTCGGTAAAGAAGAGTTTGGCCTTAGTATTAATTATCAGGGGACAATCCTTACTTTAGAATGTTTCATACAATACATAGCATAACAAGCCATTGGATAAGTAAGATGCTATTTTAAGTTTTTCTTTAGCCTACTACACTTCTCTCCAAAAATATTTAGGATTATGCTTTCTCATATCTACCTCCAAACAACTCTTTCCTATTTATTTTCGTGCACTCTTCCTTTTAGATATCACAACTATTTTATGCTCTTTTTCCCTTTTTCATATTTTAAGAATTTTGTTTATGTTAATAAAGGGTTTGTCAAGAGACTATTTTTTATATTTCTTTTGACTCTACTCTTTTGCATGCAATGAGAGCTTTGTGGATCATTTCCTTAATACTTTATAATATTCCTTTTTCTATATTGGGCTATTCACATCTTTCATTTCTTGAAGCTATTTTAAAGAATTGCTAGTGTCTCTATTCTCTCAATCCATGTGGATTTTTCCTTGTTAAGCAACTTCTTTAGTTATTTGTAGATTGTTCCTTTGTTGGCCAAATTCTTGCATATTACTCTTTTACAAAAAAAGATTAAAAATCATATTTTCAAATTTCAATGGAATGAATTTATTAATGGTGGAGTTTACAATTGAAATTATCATTTTACTTAATCCCTTCATAACTACGATAAAGTGGGATTATCATTGGTTTATTCATCAACTAGATAAGACCTAACATTAGAATATGATTAAAAAATTTATGAAGGAAACTAAAGTAATGTTGGACATAGCTTAAAGAGCCAATATGAATAAGGTGAGAGCAATGGTTTCTAAACCATGTAATTACGTAAGGTTACTATCTAATCTAAGTTTACATTTGAAAATAGGTTGGTTGCAATTTTCCCCAAAGCTATAGATTGGCTAAATAGAGCACTTCATAAACTTTCTGACACTTCAAACTATTAGTCAATTAGACTCTTGGATCAAAAGTCGGGTCTCCTAAACTGATGTCTGTGTGTTGTACACATTAATGAGTTGTAAATGGGTAGTTACATGTGTTGGTGTGTGTTTTGACACATCACGGGTAATCTTGGAATTAGAGATGAGTAGGGCACCACTTTCTAGGTGGTTTTAGCTCATGGTTCTTTAATATTGTTTAATGGTTTCATGTTGTATCACCTATATATTATGTACATGAGATGAAGGTTGTGTGTAAGAGTGTTATAGCTATTGTGTTATCTATTGAGCTCTATTTGGTGAGACTCCCATCAGAAGCTTGTTCTTCAAGTATGTTGTATTATGTTATTGATTTTTGAATAATATATTAGGTGGTTTTGAAGTGTGTGGTTCTTCTCCCAAATGGGTTTTCATCATGGCAATCACGATGTTATGGTATGAATTTTATTATTGTTATTTAAGTTTAATTTCTACTACTATTGTAAATATCTAAAAAAATTGCATAACCCTCCTTTCAAAATTAGTGCATGAATTTGTTTTGCTACCTTAACTTCCTTTCAAGTGGTATCAGACCTTGATCACCTTTAGTTTCTATTGTGTTTGGTTGGGTTTTTTGAACTAATCTTGATTTGAGTGGCAAATTATGCAAAAGATACTTTTTGATCTTGTTACAATAATTCTCAAATGACAAAGTTCATCTAGAGGTGGATACATTTTTGGAAATAATTTTGAAATGTGGAAGCTAAAGATGGAGGATCTATTAAGATCAATATCTATGTGATTCCATTGACAAGAATATATTTAGACCTTCAATTCCTACTTTAGTTGTTTAGTATGATTTTTGGATTGTAAAGTCAAGGATTTAATCAGATTGTGCTTTGCAGACTATATTTTAGTCAATGTCCGTATAGATTCCTCCTCAAAGAAGTTATGGAAGAAACTTGGTGAGATGCATTAAGCTGAATCTTATTAAATAAATTTTGTCTTGAGGAAAAAATTGTGTTCCTTGAGAATGGAAAAGGTTGGATGAATTATAAACCACTAGGAAGCATTCAATATTGGTGGCTCAATTGGTATATGTTGGTGTCAAAAAGGATGGGGAGGAGAATGCCAGATATTTTTTGTTCTTTCTTTGATTAATGGTGTTCTCTTATTATGGCTATCAATAGTACTTATATTATTTTAAAGATTGAACATGTGGTGAGTTCCTTGCTTTCTAAAGAAACGAGGAAGGTATTCATCAATTTCGAGGAGACCCTAAATATTTATGGAAGACCTAAGAAAGAAGGCAAGAAGAATGAGAAGCACAATGTATTCAAGCCCAACGAGAGATCCAAATCTCTTTAGAAGCCCGAATTTATTTTTTGGAATTACAGTAAGTTTGGAAACATCCATAAGGAGTGCAAACAAAAAAATGAAATAAAAAAATAAGAAATTTTATTATATGTTTCTAAGTCCAAGAAAGAAGATGGTGATGCACTTATTGCAATTTTGTCACTTGTGCAGGTAATGATACAAGGTTAATTAACTCAGGGGCATCTTTTCATATGAGTTCCAATAGAGATTGGATTTTTGAATATGAATAATTTGATGGGGTAAGGTGTACTTCGGTGATGATTCTCATTTAAATATTTTTGGATGTGGTAAAGTTAGCATCAAGCTTCCTAGTGGTAGAATAAGAAAGATCAATGGTGTATTTTATATCCCTAGACTATCAATAAATTTGTTATTTATGAGAAAACTTATAAATGTGTGTAGGAACCCTTTCTCATGCAAGAAGTAAAATGGTTAGAGGTGCTATGGTGATTGTTAGAGGTGTCAGATTTAGCGCATTATATAAGTTGGATGCATACATTGTCAGTGTAATAATACTTCTGTGAAAAGTAGATTTGTGAATACTTTATTAAAAGAGTTGAGGGTTTCCACCTTTAGTAGATGATAATTTATTTTGAGTACCTAAGGGTGCTCCTTCTATTGAATCAAAGTTACCTATAGACAAGACTATATCATGGCACCAAAACTTTAGCCACATCACAGAAAAGGGTCTAAGGACCTTGAAAGATTAAAACCTTTTTGAAGGCTTGAACATATTGTAATCTTGTGGATGTAAGGTTCTAGATAAAACTATGTGTGTGTTTTATTTGATTCTTCAAAACACTCTTTGATTCTCCATTATGAAGAATATGAGAAAGAATGTAGATAAGCCTTATAAACATTCTAGGAGATAAGAGAGAAATTAAAAAATTCCAAAAAGGGGGATAGTAGGTAAGTTAAGAAAAAAATAAGATGTAGAGAATAAGATTAATGGAAAAGAAAAAGAACAAAAGTTAAAAAAAAGAGTAGGACAAAAAGAAAGAAGACAATACAAGAAGTGTACAAGAAGGAAGGACAAAAATAACAAAATCAAAATAAGAAAGAAGTAAAAGGGAAAATTTATATTTAAATTTTAATATAAATAACAAAAATTAACATAAAAACCAACAAATGCAAGAACTACCCTAAAATAAAAACTCAATTGTAAAGGAATTAAACAATACAAATTACTAGTAAAATATTATAACTAATGTTAAAATATAAAATACAAATATAAGTAGTTATAAATAAAAAAAATAACAAAAATATAATATAATATTTAAAACATAAACAGACTATATACCCTCAACCTTAAACCATATACCCTAAAACTCAACCCTAATTCCTCAACTCTCAACCCTATACCTTATACCATAAATCCTATACACTCACCCTTAACCCTATCTGTCATTCTTAGGCCCTAAAATCTATATGATAAACCCTCAACCTTATTCACTCAACTATAAACCAAATGCCCTTAACCCTATACCCTCCACCCTAAACCCTATCCTGCAAACCTATACCATATACCTTCCACCTCATCCCTCAACATTAGGCCAAAAATCCTATACACTAAACCCTCAACCCTAAATATATATCATGAACCCTATATTGTATACCATCAAACTTAAACCTTAAACCTTAGACTCTCAACTCTAAATCTTATCCATCAATACTACTAGGTCTCAAATCCTATACTATAAACCCTTAACCCTATATACTCAACCCTAAACCCTATCCCTCAAACCTAGGCCCTAAGGCATATACATTAAACCATAAACAATAGACACTCAACTCTAAACCTTATCCCTTCAACTCTAATCCCTATACCCTATACCGTCCACCCTATCCCTCAACCCTAGGTTGTAAGTCATATACACTAAACCCTAAATCCTATACCCTCAACCATCAACCCTATGCCCTCAACTCTAGGTCTTAATGTTTGTACAATAAACCCTCAAACCTATACACTTAACCTTAAACCTTATATCATATACCCTCAAACCTATACACTTAACCTTAAACCTTATATCATATACCCTCAAACCTAAATACCCTCAACTCTAAACCTTATTCATCAACCATAAGCCTTGAATAATATATGCTAAACCCTTAACTCTATACATTATACCCTCAACCCTAAACCATATCTCTCAATGATAGGCCCTAAACCTTATACACTAATCACATTATACATTCAACATTGAACCCTACACCCTACACTCTCAACCTTAAACCCTAAACCCTACGTCCAAAATCATATACACTAAACTCTCAATCTCTTACAATCAATACTAAACCCTATACCCACAATCCTACACCTATACCCTCAACCATAAACCCTACACCCTTAACCCTAAACCTTATACACACTAAAATCTAAAAATTTATATTAATACTATCACACCAAAACCTGTTTTTTAATACAATCCCTAAACTCTTAATGCTCAACCCTCCATAATCAATTATAAACCCTAAACTCTACACATAAGCTCTAAAACATATACCCTCAAAACTCAACAATAAACCATATACCCTAAATAAACAATATATCTTCAACCATATACCATATACCCTTAATCATAAACTATTAACCCTAGGCCCTAAACCCTATACCCTCAAACCTCCACTCTAAACCATAGGTCCAAACCATATATTATTAACCCTAAAGCCTATATGCTAAACCCCAAAGTCACTCATTAATATTATTAAACTTTAGTCTAGAAGAGTACATTTAATCCTTAAACCTCATGTGCTAAACCCTAAAACTTGATATTGATAATTTAACATTATAACCTTGAAATTTTAATGAACAATTACAAATCCCTAATGATGAACCCTATCTTAAACCCTATAACCTTAAACCTAAACTTCTACCCTCAACCCTCAATCCTATACCCTTTACCATATGTACTCTAAACCCTAAACCCTATTCCTCCACGCTATACCTGATACCATCAATATTAAACTCTATACCCTCAACCCTTAAACCTAAACCATACATAGTCAACATTAAACCATATACCATCAACCCAAAACCATATACCCTCTACACTCAACCCAATACCCTTAATCTTAAACCCTATATCCTCAACCTAAGCCCTACACCATATACCCTAAAACTCAACTGTAAACCCTCAACTTTTAAACCTATACCTTATGCCCTAAACCCTAGAGCTTGCTAATTATTGAAATTTGACTAAGTCCAAAAATTTAAAACCTAGAAATTGCATTTCAAAATCCTAAAGATCTGAAGTCACTCTCAAACATCTTACCAATATATCCATGAAAATAAAATGTGACTTAAATGTTATATTTCATGTATATATTCTAATGAAAATATTGAGTGTGAGTTGTGGACAAAGATCAGTGGCTAAAAATATGCTCAAGTGTGTTATATTGTGTTGGTGTTGGTGTTTGTGTCTACATTGTGTTTGGTGTGGGATAGACTTCCCAAACCTCCCCTCTAATTTTTAGAGGTTTCTTGTTATGAGGTCATTAACAACTCTATTAGCTGCTTCTTTAAGGTCGGTGATTTCACTTACTTCATTGGTCTTTCTACTTTTGCACATATTTTGATCGATATTGACATCTCCACACCCCTTTAGGAGGATATATTTCTCATTGGTGGGGATAGGTCATGGACTCAAATCATAGTCATTGGACTATGAGGACCCCCATTTTTTATGTTATTGATGCTTCTCCACTCTTGGCCATGGATTGTTCCCTCTCACATAGTATAGGCACTAGTACCTGATGTAAGGATGCTAATGATGGTCACTTGATTGTCCATGCTTTTGATGACTCTTCCCAAGATGATGATGATGACTCCTAGGATGATGATGAGCCTCCTCATATCCTATGGACCCTCTTGGGAACCTCTCGCCTAGTGTTTGCAACCTACTCTTCTCATTGCTCCTATTCTTCTTGTTGCTCCTATTCAACTCCAACTCTTGGTGGAGTATACTTCACCTTGTTTACCTTCTATGTGTGCTGAGAGACCCTCTACAAGGGTATCAATTCATGCTTCCCCTTGTAATAGTGTTCTAGATTATAATATTGCTTGGACTATTGTTAATCAAAGAAGGAAAGGTTTTTCTTCATCATTTTCTCAAACTCTTCTCCAAGTTGTTGGTGAAAGCGCTACCCACTATTGATATGGGTTGTTTGTGCATTGCTTGTGTGTTTTAAGTGGGTTATTAGTGGTCTCTTTAACATTGTAAGTGTTTTGGTTTTTGCCAATGTATCTTTGTCCTTCGGGCTTTTGGTTGTAAAGGGTCGGTACCTTAGTTTGTCGATTAATTAATCAAAACAATTTCTTCTTAATCCAAAATTAAAAGTGGACACTTACAAAATTATGTATAATTGATTGACTATCAAACAATAACTAGTATTTCTTATTTATGATAAAGAGTTAAATAATGTACATCTTCGTAAACATGGAGCTTTATCATATCAATTCAAAGATGAGTAACTATGAGAATGTAATTATTTGCTCTCAGCTCACCAAACATCCCTCAACTATTTTATAGCAAAATCATTAGATGAAAAAAATTTAAAGGATCAATTGAAAGTTGGCTTCAAAAGCTATATCCTACTATCAATTACATTTATTTTGTCTAATTGTATTCTTATACTTCAAAAATGTTTACAATTATGACAATAAAATTTCCTTTCTTGTTTTGTTGAATTTTGAAAATTCTTTGCCACTTTCTTGATGCTCGTATCAAGAAGTGTTTTTAAAAAATAAAGGAATGTACAATGGTATTATAATACTAGCATATGCTTTATACAAATGAATCATTGTCAAATCCAAAACCAACTAAAGTTTGTTATAAGAGTCATTCTACCAATGAAGTTAAAGGTACTTTGACCATAACCTGTGGTTTAGTTTTAAAGAAGAAGATAATGGTCTCAATGTTGAGCAGAAGCAGTAGCAACAATAGTGTGGTAGAGAAAAAGAAGGAATAAGAGCAACAAAAGAAAATACTAATACGACAATTAACAAAGGAGAGGTTTTATAGGTGTTCAAAGGAGATTCTCATCTCCCAAACTAATACATATTATCAATGTTGACAAATTGATTCTCTCAACCAATTGTTTGGGAGATCTCTGAATCTTTAAAGAATACAAAAAACTATCAACAATCCTTTTCACAATTACAGTAATTTCTATAAGCAATTGATCTTACTCAACAACCCTAACCTTTGCATATCATTGATGAATCGTAGCTTTGTAGTGACAATGATGCAAGGCTCTTTGACAAACCAAGTGGCAAAGCTACCTCTAACCCTTTCTAGCAAAAACTCTACCTATCTTACCTCAACTGACTCGGCGGTTTTATAGAACCTCGGATTTCCATCTTCCTTATACTAGCATACCTACATTTTTAAAAAATCTATGTAAAATACATCATAAGACATGTTAAATGACATTAAACTTATTTAACATTATTGTAAATAACAATGAGTGATCCACAAATATAAAAAATATTAATGTTATATATAACAATCCCATTAACAAATTTTTTTGTTACATCATTATAAGACATGTAAATGCTAATTAATGGCATCCTTTTTCTTGTTCATGGAAAGGCTTAATTGGTATAACACAGTAGTAGCTATAAACTTCACAAAATGTTGCAAAGAGAAGAGCAATAATTCAAGGATAGGAATCCATGGAATTCACAATGTTCAAGTAACTAATTGTGAGGTGATTGGGGTCTTGAGGTCTATCACAAAAAATCTTCAAAGGCACAAGATTAGGAGAATACAATTTCTATCTTTCTAGAGCTTGGGATGAGTGGCTTTATGTTTCATGAGGTGTGCCTCTTAAAGGTGAGGCTTAAATCCCTTTACTCTTATCGCTTTGTACTACTTAACCTTTTCCAAGTTAAAATATTGGTTTCTTCCCCATTTTATCTACTTTTAACTCTAGAATCTTTTATGAATAAATGCAAAAGTATCTAGGATGACCTCCTTGCACCAAGGTCTGATCTTGTTCTTCATCAATTTACTAGGATAAAAAACCTTAGTACCTCTCGAAATATACACAAGGAATATCAAAGGGAAAGGGTAATTGAGTGCACTAAATCTAGTTATGGAACCCTTAGTAATAACCTATTATATCAAACAAATCTTGGTATGAAAGCATAAGGCCAAGTAGGAGTCCAAGACCAAGATCTCACTATCTATAGACAACAATGTTCAAACCCAAGAAAGAACAAAAGAGGACTCAAACAAATATTCTAAGTTTGAAAAGGCCAACAAGTGGTAAACATTGGACCTCCTTAGGTATCCCCAAACACTTCTTGTCATGAAAAAGAGAGGTGTAAAGTTAGGGAATGGAAGTGTTATGTTGTCTCCTAAACATTATGGAGACCACTTACAAGATGATATGGGTAAACGGAAGACAACCTTCAATTGATGTACCCTTCCCCAATATTCAAGATCCCTAACTTACTTCCCCACCAACCAAGTTTCACCCATAACCCTCAACAATACTAAATTCTTAACATGGGGCAAAACTAGTTAATTACATACTTCAAAAGTTAGGAACACTCCGTGAAATCTTTGATGCATAGCATAATTTTAATAACTAGTTCTTTTACTTAAATTTTACTAGATGTTTTTCAATCAGGTCTTTAATGAAATTCCTATAAACTAGGATTACCCTTTATTCTTTCAAAATCACTTTTATGTTCCTATAAACTAGAATTACTAATTCAAATTCACTTAAATTATAATATGTCCATACTTTGTTTTCTTTCCACTTCCATGTATGGATCACATGGAGATGGCTGGATTAAAAAAGTAATAAATAGTTTTGTCACAAGATTGTATATGATAAATTCCTCTACATATCTATCAATCAAACAAAATCACACACGTATGTATGTTGTTCGGTGGGGGAAGGCATATGTCAAATTGTTATGTATGACATTTATTGTTGTGTGGGTAAGTGTTCTTCAAACATTCTTAAGATGATTCTAGAATATATGTATTCCCACGTGAGGAAATCATACGTATTCAGTTATCAGACGTCAAATTGTATAGGAGCGCCTTTATTGTTGTGCGGGTTAAGCTTAGAAACCAATTTGTAGCATTCTTAAAGCGTTTTTAAGATGATTCTACAGTACTTTACCGTATGGATTAAATTAATTAAACACTTAAAGGCTTAAATTTCTCAAATTCATCTAATCAACTTGTGTTATCCTGTGCTATTAGGCATGCCTCAAATCATTTGAAATTTTCAAATAAAATTACAGTGAGTATGATATCAGAACCAGAAGTACGTATCAGTATGTGTGTAATGCATAGATGTCCAAAAGATTTCTCCAATATAGAGAAGTCAAAAAGCATGAGGGAAGTAATGTCGTGGCCATTTTGCTATGAAAAAATTAAGTTCAATTGTCAAACAAATCAGAATGTAGGCATTATCCATACAATATTGGTTGTTTGATTCTAGCCACAAAACTATAATTGACGATGTAACTTTAGAGTCCAGGAACAATTAGTCGCTGCCATCAGTAAGTGTGCATTCCTGTTCCTGTTCCTGTTCATAGCCAACCACCATAGCTTCGAGTTTAAAATGATGAGTTGGACCCATACCACCGCCACTGTCCAGCAAGCCTACATTATATGTCAGGCATTCATAAAAGTCCACCATATAATCAACACAATGGTATCTAGGTGGTTAAGGTTGAATAACTTTAAACTGCAAGATGTGGAGTACCACTGACAAAATATACTGATCATTATACGATAATGAGGTTAAAAACCTTCCCATATTTGGTTCGTCAAATGGTCCATGCTCGTTTCTGTTCAATCAACTTAAGATTTTCCCATGAAATTGGGCTATTGAAAGAGGCGGAAATAGGTAGGCAGTTAAGTCCCCAGAGAGAAAAAAGAGAGAGGGATTACAGGACAAGTTGGACAAATAAGCTATTGATCAAATTGAATTGCCTAAAGTTAATACAAATCCAAACTCAGGTTTGTATAGATGTCCAATCAGTTCATACACAATTCTGCCGACTACACTAAGCAAGTTGTAAAGGACTCGCATTAAGATATTCCTATCTCGAGGACATCCCAGGCAAGCAATATTGATCTCCAGAAATCTGATCTCTTGAAAGGATCTAGCCAAAGTAAAAATTCAGAAGATAACGTGTAGGATTGACACCAGCAAGTACCACTATACATGCCACATTCAAACAAGCATTTGCCCATGTTAGATCAAAGAGGTATATATGCAAAAACATTGCATTGAAAACAATATATAAGTACTTAATGATTAAAAGAATCATTAACTGAAAGTTATCTAAATCAACTTACAAAATGGAGAGAGAATAATGATAAACCCGATTGGATAGAGGAAAAATGTTGTCTTGTCCAAGAAAGGCAACACTATGACACAAAAAACAATGTCAGGAGAGGGTCCATATCATGGAAAAATTAAAAAGAATGTCAGTCCAGTAAAACAAATTTTTGGTCCAAAGAAACTTACCATCGTATCCAAGGAAGTTCAAGTAATGGTAGTAAGATAGAGCTACCACAAAGAGCAGATTGGATAGTAAAATAGGAACAAAACCATGCGCAAGAAGCAATGGTGAAAGAAAATATTGAATAACTGCAGGAAAGAATATGGTTATCCTCAAGTAAAAGGTTTCTATCTAATCATAGCAAATGAACATAACTTCGTCCAAGAAAAAGATGCAAGACAAATACAGTTCAACACAGCAGGATAAAATGCAGAATTTTCAATTATACAATCAAGAACATGATTTTTAAATATTTGTATGCGAGTGAATTCATGAACTAAATCAAGCACTAACTATTTGGGTTATTGAGATTACCATAAAGTGCAACAAAGATGGGAAAAAATGAGTTGCAGTGTACATCGAATGCATAGAGCCTGTTTCCACACAACTCAAAATATGAGAAATGGAAGAATAATAAAGTCTTCATTTTCTAAAAAATCTTGTAGAGGATGATCTCTCGTAAAATGCAAAGCATTTATAATACAATACATATCACTTTTAAGTATTTTCTTACAATGCACTGCAAGATCCCAAACTGAAAAAGTTCCTCTATAAGCTTGCATACAAGCTAACTGGCTAAATATTAACAAACCCAAATATTCCATTTATAAACTCAGAAAAACAAGAATAACGACAGTGATTTCTCTTTTTTAAATAATTATTAATTAACAAAATCGCTCAAAACAAAACCTTAACAACAAACCATATAAGTAAAAATGAATAAGCAAGAAAATACACGCTGACTTGTGTTCGCATGGTAACATTATCAAAGCACTGGCATAATTCACTAGAATGGTGCTAATATAGAAACTGATAATATCCCACCAAATTTCATGTCAGTAAGATCAAGAAGGTCCCATTTCTCTCTTGGAAGAAGATTCCAAAAGAAAAATCAAGTAGTTGAGTTGAAGTGAATTTTGACTTAAATATGTGTCCTTTATCTACTATACTAAATCTCGTGCTACCAAAAGGTTCCAGGCCATGTGAAAGGCACTTAATTGATTGAATTGGATAGCTAGTAAAGAGTTTGAACCGAGGATGCAAATTTCTCTGGTATATCATTTACAGAAGAGAGATACTATGTTTACAATTCTTGGAAACATACAAAATAGGTAAATAAATCAATAGTAATTTTCCTATTCTAATTGCTGCGGTGAATTTTTTCAAACATACCATTCAACATGTTGCTCCACTGCATGAGTGTTTGAAGACGTCTCTTCTCTAAGGTAATTATTTGTTAAAAACCTGCATATAAACATAATGATACACAATCAGGAAGATAAGTAGTTTTGGAATCATCCCACAAGTTATAAAATCCTCACAAGAATTTCTCTCAGAACTTCCACATAATAAAATAGAGGATGTTATGTATATATGAGCACTTTAATCATATTTTCACATTAAATAAAATATAGATAATTCACTAATACTAGGGACAGCTTATATCTAACAAAACAAGTAAATTGTAAAATTAACAGGCTATAGCTACAGAGTATGTTTCTCACTTTGAATTCACACTATTTTTCATCTAAAATCATTTCTATTACACACCCTATTTGAAATTTTTTATTAGTTTCCATTGATTTTCAGTCTGCTATATTCAGAAAACACGGGATTATAATGTGCCAACATGGGTTAAAATACATCAATGCAGGTTAAAATGTAAGTGAAAACGCGGATTAAAATATGTACTTGACAAATACTTTTTTCTATAAAAATTTAAAATCCTACATTCACCCCTCCAATAAACCCTAGTTTTTGATGACTTTTTCCAAGCTTTTGCAGAGTCAAAAATATTTGGTCTGCCTAGTACTCTCTGAGTACCTTTGGATCTGGTAATCAAAATACTTCAAGGGGTACATCCAACACCCAACCACATCTATTAATATGAGGGTGCATCAGCACTAATCGTCTACCATCTTGTTGAATGAATGCTTTCTTTGTTTGATAATTGGAACCGAATCAACTGATAAAGTTAAGAAGCATAAGATTGTTTAAGCCGATTTTTCTGAGCAAGCTCTCAATAGTGAACATTTTCCTTCAGTTTATTTTTTATAAAGCTCCTTGTATCATAGAAATGACTAGTTATGGGATACAAATATACCATCACATAGGCTACCGAAGCAATATGAATCCAGATACAAATTAACATGACTGCAGACCATATGGATCTAGAAGCTTCTAGTATAGAGCCACCTTTCAGAATAACTAATATAATGGTTACATATGTAAATCTTATATACTAATATTATAAAAGTGCATTGACAAAGAAAACTAAATGCAAAATATTAAAATTTAAAATTGTGATTTATAAAAGTTGAAATAATCAAAGATGTGTTCAATTAACCAAGTGTAATTAAAGGTTAGATGATAATCAGTTGCTCGCCTCTCATTTATATTCACCCATTTCATTTTATGATTGAAAGAATAAACTAAAAGAAAACCTTTTTTTTAAAGTTTGTCTCCTATCTTAGCTTGCTTATCTCATGGTGGTTGTAGGTGAGTGTGGATCCAGGGAAGTGAAACAGAGGTATAAGAGAGGAACCGTATTTTCAAATTCTTAAGCAGCAGACCTGTAATTAATATCTCAAACCCTAGAGTTCTGATAAAGAAGAAACCAGTACAAATCATAAGGAATTTTCAAGGTTTGGATGCAAAATCTGAGATTTAAAGTGTTGTATTTGATGGCATGGATCGAGAGGATAGATCTTGCGCAGGGTTGCAAGGCAGTAGATGCAAAGATTTTTAAAAAGATTTTTTAAAATTTTGATGAATTTTTGTACTCATCGGATTATTGGTCTTTTGCACAAAGTTCAAGTCAGTTTTGAGCAATATCTGGCTGTAAATAATAACATTAAATGTCTCTATTAATTGGTGGTTTTAGTTTGCAGTAGAATAAAATAATATTTTTAGATTTTTAAATTTCTGAAATATAAAGGGTCAAATAAAAAAATCTCTAATATTTTCAAGTCCTGGTTTCTCTAGGTATTTGGTTGTTATTTCTCGTTATGACAATAGCAAATTTGAATAACCTAATGAGAGACTCGCAAAAGGTATAATGCTCAGAATTTTATCATTTGAATTATAGAATGTGTTGATATTTGTAGCTTCGATCAGATAAAATATTGATTTTTATAAGGATAGATAAAATTGAGACATATATGTATATACCAATTTATAGATAATAATATTATTATTATTATTATTATTATTATTATATTTATATTGATATTCATTTATATTATTATCTATTTATTTTTTTTGATCGGTAACATTAGTATTTTTATTGATAAAGATGAGGAAATACATCAAAAGGCCAGTCTTCCGGATGGCTGCCGTATTACAAACCCACACACTTACCTACCCTACCATTATGCTTTCAACATAGTGCTAAGAGACTAAGGGATATAAACATCCCCGAGAAGAGAGACAACAAAATTGGGGGATTTAATATACTCAAAAAAGATGCATTATGCATCAACCCCCTGTAGCAGTAAAACATCAAATTGCCAAAAGAGAACCCCAAAAAAACTCCCGCCACGTTTCCGCCCACCAACTTATTTTTTGAACCAGGCGTCGGATTCTGCCTTGGTGAAGTTTGGGATGGATCTATCGCCTGCAAGTGTGGCCCTGGAACGATCTGTCGCCCGTTTCTTCTTCTCCCCCATGAGTGAGGAGTCCACCCATGTATCTGCACTTGCGCTGGCCCCTGTTGCCATGCCTCCACCCCTGCCCAGTTGATGTCTCAGCGGCTCACCAGGTGGTCGCACGCTTTTGATGGGAGTCGTCTTTGTGCGCACCTTCTGTGCCTCCTGCTCCTCCGGATGCTCATACAGCATTTTGACTATGTCCTGCCATTCCTTCGTGGCTTTTGGGATGTGGACTTCCCTTGGGGTCGCAGATGACCACACGAGCAAAGGTTGCAGTGGCGTCGCTCCTCCTCCAATTTGCCTCCATGGGTCTGTTCCCATGTGCAGCCCAATGCCCAGCTCTGCCCTGTTTAAGATTTCTTCGAAACCCTCCAGCCACTGCGGATCAATGCAGGCTTCCACGACTGTTCTTACCTCTTCCTTCGAATCCCCCACCGAAAGGGCCAGGGCAACAAAGAGAGAGGTGATGTCCAGATTCGACCGCCTCCTCCAGTAGTCGTCCAGGTATTCCGGGCCAAAGAAATCCATGACTGCGCTCATGAAGGCCCACACCGTGACGTTCCCTGTGTAAGCATGCGTCTGATTGCTTGACTCCAAAGCAAAATTCGCCTCCATGATCTTCGCTCTGTTGAAAACCCTGCACAAAGTGATTTGAGCCAAGAGCTTTCCGAGATTAAAAGATTCCCAGGAAAGTTCTGGAAACACGCCCCGAAATAATGTCTTTCGTGCAGTCTTTATGAGTGTTATGAATTGCACTCTCATAAATGTAAATGCTGATTCAAGCGTGCCTCTTTCGGTGTGTGGGCGAGATCGGTATCAAGTTAATCCAACTTGAGAAGACCGAAGTCCTCAAAAATTTCGTCTTCTTTCTCATGGGGACGGTTTGCACCCAAGTTGGCCAAGTAATCGGCCACCACATTTGCCTCCCTATATACATGGGAAATCCGGAAGTCTTCAAATTTCAACATAAAACATCGTATCTGTTGAATATGTTTGTCCAAATGCCAAGCCTCCAGGCTGCCTTTCTTAATCCCATTAATGATGATTTCAGAATCTCCCTCCAGATGCACCTTCCGGAAGCCCAACTTCACTCCCATTAAGGTAGCTTCTTTCGCAGCTTCACACTCTGCCTCGTTGTTAGTCCCGTCACGAAGCCTCCTTGCTACGACAACCACTGTATTGCCCTCATAATCCCGTGCTATACAGCCGCACCCGGAGGTGCCTGGATTGCCTCTGGCTGCTCCGTCAAAATTAATTTTTATCCATCCTTCTTCTGGAGGTTTCCACCCACATTTCACCTTTCGAAGAGAAGGATTAACCCTTTGAAACCCATGAACAGGTCGATATTATTATCTATTATTATTATTATGATATATGTTGATATTTATTATCATTATTATTATGAGATATATAATAATGATTATCATCATTATATCATTTGATCGAATTAACAAATGCATAAAGTACGATTCATAAAAGAATCGATTACATTACTATCGACTTATATTGGCTATCGAATCATATTAATAAACTGTCGTTTATTATTATAAACCCCCGATTATCGGGTCTGAGCATAATATAAGGTGGCGACAAAAAGTCACGCCTATCTCCTTGAGGAGTCACGTCTATCATAGACGTGACTACTCTCCCTTGCTGTTACGATATATATACCGTTCTCAATAATGCCAATAAAACGCTCAACACAGAAATTGATAAGTGACAAAAGCGTTGATCAAGTATTCTATAATATAGAAACACTACAATATTCAGTCTCATTAATATTTAAAAGATCATCATATATATACAGTGATATAATACAGATATTTATTCAAGAATATAGATATATAAATTGCTATCAATAAGACACTAACAATTCAGAATTGTTCTATTACTTAAATCTGATATAGGTTCGATTTGCATTTACATGGTATCAGAGCCAAGTTAAGAAGGATCCTAGCAGAAATTGAACTTGAGAAATTCAGATTTAAAGAACATTACATTCCTCAAATGGCAACTGTAATCCGATTCGAAGACAGGCTAGAGGGAGGAAATAACTTCTCATCATGGATGTTCAGGATTATGATGATATTAAAAGAAAATAAATTTGAGTCATTTGTGAAAGAGAATAAAGCAGAACCGGAAAATGATCCCGAGAAAACGGCATGGATTGAAGGAAAAGAAAAAGCCATGAAAATCATAGTTGATGGAGTTAGAGATCATATCGTGCAAATTTTGACAAAACATGAGACTGCATATCATATGTTTAAGTCACTTGAAAGCAAATACGAAATAAATAATTCCAGCAAGACTTTGGCCCTAAAGAGAGAAATCAATCATATCAGTATGAATAAAGGAGAATCTATCAATGCATACTTTATGAGAATATCTGCACTAAGGGATCAGCTTTCAACACTTGGATACCAAATTGAAAGTAAGGAGCTAACACTTATTGCCCTAGATGGTCTACCAAATTCCTAGGAGACATTTGTTCAAGGCATTAGTGCAAGGTCTAAATTTCCAAAATTTGACCGGCTAAGATCAGACTGTCTTCAAGAGGAATCAAGACAAACAAAGAAAGGATTCAATCAGAAGAATATAGATGAAGATCTTCATGTCTTGAATGCAAATTCTCACAAGAAAGGAAAGAAGAAATACTTTAAAAAGAGGAAAAGCTATCCTGAGAAAGGTTCATCCAAGAAAGATGTTTCTCACATCCAATGTTTCAGATGCGACCAATATGGGCACTATGCAGTCAGATGTCCTGACATAACCAAGAAACAAGCGTTATATGCCAAAGTAAGAAAGACCAAAAAGGAGCATGAATCCAAGAAATATGTATTCTACTCTACACTTTCAAATCAAGTCTCAAATAAATCCAACACCTAGGTTATAGATAGTGGTTCATCAAGACACATCATGGGGTTCAGGGAACTCCTAGACTCCATGGTAGTTGAAACTGATGAGGAAATGACAATTGGAGATGACTCTGCAAATCCAGTCAAAGGTGTTGGAACTTACACCATCAAATTAAAGTCTGGCATCTCCATCCAACTCACTGGAGTATTGTTTGTCCTAGGCATCAAAAGGAACTTGGTCTCCATATCTACACTTGAAGATAATGGATATAGGGTAACCTTCATGGATAGTAAAGTGTTGGAATGGCCAAAGAACTCTACTATTAAGAATGCTCAGACCATAGGTCATAGACAAGGTTATTTGTATGAGTTATGTACTAAACCAAATCTAGCCCTAATTCATGAAATTGTAGACTCTAATGAAATATGACATAAAAGATTAGGACACCTCAATTTTCGTGCCCTATCTTCTATGGAAGGACTAGTCACAGGTTTACCCAAACTCAAACAATATCATTCAGGGGCATGCAAGGGGTGTGCCTTAGGGAAGAACACTAAGGGGCCTTTTCAAAATAGTTCTAGGAAAACAAAAGATGTATTAGAATTAGTCCACTCAGATTTATGTAGACCCATGTCTGTACCTTAGGTGGGTTTCTATACTATGTGATCTTTGTTGATGATTTCTCCAGAAAGACCTAGATCTATTTTCTTAAATGTAAAGAATCACAGGAGATCCTCAAAAGATTTAAGGAATTCAAATCCCTTACTGAAGACTCTTCTGGAAGAAAAGTAAAAACCTTAAGGATAGATAATAGGAGGGAATATACATCAGATATTTTTAAAGAATTTTGTAAAAATGTTGGGATTAAGAGGGAGTTCACTGTACCCTACAACCCTCAACAAAACGGAGTTGCTGAAAGGAAAAATAGAACCATTGTAGA
>MU225997.1:235881-246733 GCA_018584345.1 Thuja plicata
CAGACATTAGTCACTTGAGGATATTTGGTTGTCCTGTTTACATTCATGTGCCCAAAGAGAAAAGAACTAAGCTAGAACCTTCTGGGAGAAAAGGTACTTTTGTAGGCTATAGTGAAACCTCAAAAGCCTATAGAATATGTGTCTGGTCAAAGACAAATTGAACTAAGAAGAGATCTGATTTTTGAGGAAGACATAGCCTTTAAAAGAGACAAAAATTCTATTGAGTCAGAAATTCAAACTTCCACCCTAGACCTAGAAGAGGATCCTGCTCCTGAGATTCAGAGGGAGTATTCTGAGGAAGATATAAATGAAGAACAAATCACATCATTGGAAAATCCTAAGAAGAGACCACTCTAGGCCACTAAAACAATGGAAGAAGAAAGAACTTATGTCGCTCCATTAGGGACTTTCAGAGAAAGTAAAAGACCTAAGAGATTCTCTAGTTATGTAGCTTTGATGAGTGAATTCATCAAATCAGAACCTTCTAATGTTAAAGAAGCTCTCCAGTACCAAGTAAGGAAGGATGCAATAACAGAGGAGTATCAATCCATCCTGAAGAATGATGTGTGGGAGATAGCACCTAGGCCAAAAGAAAAATATGTTGTTTCTTCCTAATGGCTATTTAAAATCAAACATGTTGCAGATGGCAGTATATAAAAACACAAAGCAAGATTTGTAGTCAGAGGATATTCACAGAAACAAGGAATTGACTATGAAGAAACCTTTGCTCCAGTTGCTCGATATACCTCAGTCAGAGCAGTTCTAGCCATTCTCAGTTCTAGTTCGTGATATTATCTTGAGTTATGGATTATTGCTTATGGGATGGTTTACTTGATGCGCCTGTTTACATAACTCATGCTATCTTATGTTATGTTTTAAAAAAAAAAAAATTTTAGTGCATGTTTTAACCCATTGGTTCCAAGGGTTCCCGGGCGAGGCATTACATCTGATATCAAAGCCCATGTTCATACGCTAGGATCTCTATGTTATGCTCCCGTTGTGGTTGGTGTGAGTGATGTGTTGTTGTTTTATGCTTTGATGGTTATCATTTCTTGCTTATGGCCTTAGTATGGCTAGTGGTGTTTGTTATACATGATTTTGATCCATCTCTTGTTTTGCTCTTTAGGATGTCTCCTAGACGTGGACGTGGTCAGCGCAATGCCCGTCAGGATAACTGTAATATCCCTGAGGGTTATCGTCCTTAAGCAAATCCTCAAACATCTGAAAGTTTAATTCAATGACCTACTCTGTTGTATTAAAATTGTGAATCCCTGTGTGACTTAGATATCCAAGGGTGCTGGAAAACTGATTCCCAGTTCACTTATAGACAACAATTTTAATGTTTTGTAAAGACGGCTAGGAAAAAACCATATCAAATGTATACAACCGAAAGAGAAACCTCTAAGATTAAACAATATTCAAATAGAAAATGACAAAGTGAATAAAGTCATTGCATTTTCCAAACATACAAAGTTGTAGATAAATATTCAGGGAGTTATATGCAATGTGAACATCTAAACAAAATTTCGAACCAAATAAACTTTGTGATAATCCTTCAATATGTAATTTAATACCAAAGAGAATAACACTAGCAAGGATGAGAATATTGCATAAATGATGGCACCTGTAGCTGCTTGACGCCCAACCACAGGGGAAGATTTGAGCTGAATTGTTGAATGTTGGTGTAGCACGTTTCCACAACCACTTCCCAATGCAGTGAGCTCCACGATACTGCAATGAACCCACTCAGAGCCCACGGAAAAATCCCCAGTATGATGGCAAACACGACCTGACTTCTCCAAAATAGTTACATGATGCTAATCTTCCAACTCGACATCATATTTGTACCATGCATTCACTGTATTCTCAGTGTTAATGCAATTGTAGAATTAATAATTAGCCTCTTTCAATTGTAGAATTATTTTATAAAGGCTCCGAGAGTTATTTTTCAAGGCAAAAAAAAAGTTTTAATTTTACCACTTTACATCTTGGTTGGCCGCGGGTCCCTGTGGATTCGCGAGGATCCACGTGGGATCCTCGAGGATCCTCGTTTTTTCCTTCCGGTCCCAAAATGACCCCACCTATGGAAGCCTTTTTGGCTTTTTAAGTTTTTTTTTTTTTTGGGGCCTTTTTGATTGGGGATGGCTGGAAGTCCCCGGGACGCGCGGGGGACGTCTACGGCGTCCCTAGCCGTCCCCGGGACTTCCAGCCGTCCCCAAGTCCCAAGGACGTTTCCAGCTTTTTCTTGAAATTTGGGGACGTCCCCAAGCCCCGGGATGTCCCCGTTTCGGAAACTTGGGGATTTAGGCCGGGGACGCGTCCCCAAGTAACCCTGAAATAAACTCTACGATAATCCTTCAATATGTAATTTAATACCAAAGAGAATACCACTAGCAAGGATGAGAATATTGCATAAATGTCGAAACCTGTAGCTGCTTGACGCCCAGACAGAGGGGAAGATTTGACCCGAATGGTTGAATGTTGGTGTAGCAGGTTTCCACAATCACTTCCCAATGCAGTGAGCTCCAAGATACTGCAATGAACCCACTTAGAGCCCACGGAAAACTCCCCAGTATGATGCCGAACAGGACCTAACTTCTCCAGAATAGTTATGTGATGCTAATCTTCCAACCCGACATCATATTTGCACCATGCATTCACTGTATTCTCAGCATTAATGCAGTTTCAGAATTAATAAGTCTCCTTCATACCCGACACCAGGCCAAGCCGACCACCAATAACGCAAAAGCTGAAAACTTCTACCCACGATACACAAAATGCACACAACACTGTTTATATGAGCGGTGACTTACTCCATCCACGATAATGACCTGCTCTTCTCAAAACACCTAAAAATGTTCATATGCTTCCATTACTGCAAACTCTTAATGTTATGGGAAATTTCAACGTTGAGGTATTAAGTAATTGATTTAGCACCAAGGCACCAAAAGCCACGTGACTACAAAGCATCCCTTAAGTCCAAAAATTAGCCTACCAGGATGGTGAGTAGACTAATTGTGCTCCCACAAGGCTTGGTTACGAGAAGGGGACATGACAATGACCACGAAGAGGAACACCATGAGGAGGGGCATCGTGAGGAAGAGCATAGAGAGGAAGAGCAACAAGAGGATCACCATGAGGACCGTAGAGAGGATCCTGGTGGTAATGATGGGAACCCCTTATTGGTTCAGTTGATGCAGGAGCTTATAGCTCAGTTAGGGCTTCGACACGAGGATTCTCACCACAGGGATTCTCGGATATCTGAGCGTGGAGAGCATGAGGGGAGGAGAGAGCATGAGCGTTCTCGTACTCCACCAGTTCCTAGAGGGGATCATAGGAGAGACAGGGCAGTAGGGGATGAGGATTCCATCCATGCAGGATTGATGCCAGACCTTATGCGGTCTCGACCACCTCTCTTTTATGGGAAGGGCAGTGGCAGTAAGGCCGAGACATGGTTGTTGGACCTTGGACATTGCTTCGCTATGCATACTTATGCAAGCAACCTTAGAGCTAGTTGTGCCATCACACACCTAAGAGACTTTGCATCTACTTGGTGGCATATAGAGAAGCAGAAGCTCCAATTGGACATGGCGACTGTCACTTGGAAGATTTTTGAGGAGAGGTTTTGTGAGCGTTCCCTTGCAAAGCAATATAGAGAGGCACGTGCTGATGAGTTCCATGAGCTCTGACAGGGGACTATGTCAGTAGATCAGTACGAGTAGAGGTTCTTTGAGCTAAGGCAGTATTTCAGCTATAATCGTGACGAGCCCTTGTTAGTACAGCACTTTGTTTGGGGCCTTAATGGCTGCATTATTGGGTATGTCCAGTTGCACCAGCCTAGGACATTTCCAGTTGCCGCCGAGAAGGCGAGATTGGTGAGAGCAATATTTCTAGGGGTTATAGTGGCAGGGCAAGTGCACAGAATCATAGTGCACATCCTTCAGGATCAGCTGCACAGGGTACACAGGTACAGCCTGTGGGATCATTCTGGGTATATTCGGCACCTCCGAGGGCAGGTAGCCAGCAGCACCGTAGGCAGCATCATTCGCAGGGTCAGCAGAGTGGTTGTGGTTTAGGTACCCCAGCACTGAGAGGTCGTGATTGGTACTGCGATAGACGATCTCAGTCTAGTCGTCTGACTCAGTGTACAGTCGAGTTCCAGTAGAGAGAGTTATCAGCAGTCCAGTGCTCCTTCAGCAGGACGCGATTATAGTCCAGGGGCATGTTTCACTTGTGGACAGTTAGAAACATTACATTATTATCTTAATACCCAATTTACGACAAGTTAGGTTGTGAAGTTCATTAATTACTTTAAGAGAAATTTGAAACTCAGCAATTTAATTTCAATATGGGAATTCCGATGGAGAAAGTGATCAGCCTTGGTTGATCATCTAGACCATAACAAGCCCCGCGTCCCCACCCTGCTAGTTCTAGTTCTACTTTTAGGATTTTTTCTGTTTGCTGGCGTCTCACCATCCAGCTTGATTCAGTCCATCATTCATATCTGCCTTCACATTGCATGCTGCCCTGCAGCAGTGGCACCATAACCCTGTTTTGTAAAAATTAAAACTATGCCACCCTCAATGGATCAGACCAAAGGAGAAAATGGCATCCAGTTTTGAGTAGCTGACCACCCTCGTGATGGGTACTACCTGAGATCAACTGGACCTCCCATACTCACTTTCCATACCAAATACTGATGGAATTGCTATACAGTTGACATGAAATATGATACAAGTATAGGAGTTTTGTAAAAATTAACTATGATCATAAAAATTGTATATAGGTTTATATAAGCATAGTATATATTAAATTCCAGTTTAATTTTCTAGAGGTTTCCTAAGATTTTATTTTAATATATAAGTTTATATAGAGAGAGAGCGTTTTTTATAGCTTTATTGTTTATTTATTTGCAATTTATTGATAGGATAACATGATTGACAAAGCTTAAATGTCTTATTTAACAGCACCATTTGTCATATTTTAATATTCTTTTTTGAAAATATAAATTAAAAACAATAAAAAATGCATATTAATATTCTTCAAACTTAGTCACAAGTATTTTCCCATTTTTTATCAGTTGATTAACTTGTTTCAAATATTTTCTTGCTAAAAAACATGAACATTACATGAACCTCACAAATCAGGTCACAAGTAGAGAGAACTTCCATTGCAAGATCATGAAAAGGTATTCTCACAAACCACTCTCAATTATAGCTACCAGCTTTTTGCCCCTTAGGAGAGTCTGGAAGCACTTACAATTATAGCTAACAACAGCAGAAGCAGCTAATAAAAGCCTTTTCCTTTGTGCAGAATCTGGACAAGCTTCCCACCCAATTTCAAAATATCCTCTAGCAAACTCAATCCAAATCCAAGGCACCCTAAGTACCTAATTCTTTTTGAGGCGGTGATTACATATGACGATTTTATATAAATAAGAAATGGCTCCAAACAAACAACATAAAAAAATAAAACCCACCAAGACCTTGGCCTTATCCTCCAAGCACCAGCAGCCAATGCATTTCACTTGGATATTTCAACTCTGACTAACAGAGAAAGATTCTCTATCCACACAGGCTATATAACATGTTCTCTAGCAACACTTCTCTTGAAAACTTTCCACATCTTATATAGCAGTTAGGGACAAACATCCTCTTAACAGGTAGAGAATGAGACATTCACTCTTATAAACATATCTGCATTTCACTTTCAGCTTTTAGTTTTAACTTCTTTAGCTTTTAACTTTTTGGCATTTTGCCTAACACGTGCTAGGGCTTAACCAACCAACATGGCTTCATCACTGCTCATGTATTTAATTGCTAATAAATATTGTAAAATCGGGCATTTTAGTGGCAATCACTTGTGTTCTTAAATGACCTTGAAATTTCATAGAAGGTAGAGTTAGTTCCCAAATCAACAGATCATTAAGTCCAAAAGATATGCCAATTCTTATAATGGGACTTAATGCTAGATATGGCCAACGAACGAGAATCAATTCTGAAAATGATTGACTTCTCCTGCAATTACGGTTCTGCTATACTGAGGTGGGTGAACCTTTACCATCATCATGTGATAACTCACCAAAATTAAACAATGATGTTCAAGCAGAATAAAACCTCGCACAATTTTCAGAGGTTTGTTTAGTTGCAATATTAATCGAATTACCCCCTTATTTTCCATCATGCACTGGCATGAGGTGAAAAAGAAAACTTACAACAAAACCTACTCCTACAACTGAAAATGAAATATCAAATTGATTTTAATTTGTTCTGCAACATAATCTCAATCAGTGCCTTTTTATCCAGGGTAATGGACTCAAATTACAAAATTAATATATGTTCTTTCAATGGCTGCAACTCGAATTGTCAAAATTAATATATGTTCTTTCAATGGCTGCAAGTAATTCTATCACAAAGCTCTACTTTTTAATCCAAATTGATTTCTTCAAACAACAACAATTTTTCCAACAGAATTTAACTTCTACTTGAGAAAACCCATTAAACAAACTACACAAAAGCACTGAAATGCAATGACAAATCGAATGTATCCTTGATACATCGATTCATATGATCAAGAAAAAACACAATTTGGAGATGACCGAATGATAGCTTTTCATTACATCGACCAACAACTGAGAACATCATCAGAACAAAACATTACTGCGCATTCTCCTTTGTAGTCTCAAAAATATTCACAGCACTATTCTGCCCCTCAATTTCTGACCTCTTATACAGTCTTGATTTCCCTTTTATAAACAAGGAAGCACTTTAGAGTTTAGACCATTCACATTCAGTTGCAAAATTAAAAAACCTATCTATCTACCCACACAAAAACCAAAAGACAAAAAAGTAAAACTATTCACTTTATTATTAAATGTCCCATTTGATAAAAATACTGCACTTAAAATGATTATTTTGCTTACCGTTGATTAAACTTCCACATGCCTTTACTTGGAATCCCACCCTCTTTAACATCTTCAGTGAAAAAAATTCACCTCCTGTAATTTGTCCATTTTCAATTCATGTGAACATAATTCACTTTGGCGAAATAAATCCCCTTTCCACTGCCATGTGAACAATTTTCACCATTGATATCACTATGTACAACTATGGAAACAGGTTTTGATAAGGCTACGCTTTACCCTATTTTTTCCTTTGTTTTCCAAGACTCGCCAAATAGTGTCTTCAAACATTTGTGATGGCTATTAATAACATGTGTCAAAATACTGACAAACAACCCCCTTAATCAATTATGTCAAGCTACAATACCTGGCAAAGAGAAATTTGTTTTTGTTTTGGGTAAAAGCAGGTTTTGAAGGAGCCCCGAAACTCTATACAAGCAGATTTTGGCGGGAATCTAAAACCCGACTAAAACGAATCTTCTGCTAAAGAAAGAACAATACAAACCAACAGACAAAAGGCAGTAAACTGCCAGCAACTAGCCAAGATGAGACTCTAAAACCCCAGCTGCCCAAAGAACAGGCAAAAGCCTTACACCATTAAAATAACTGGAGTTATAAAACTCCCCATACAGAACACCAGAGTTTTAACATGGATCCCTAAACCAACTGTACCAAAGAGCACCATAGCCCCAAAACCAACCTTAAGCCCAAACCAAAAACAGCCAGCCTCCAACATGGGCCCTTGAAAACTTTCAACATCCATCTGCAGGCACCAGCCAACCACACACAACAAACAACGCCTAGGAAAAAAAGAGGGGAAAACACCATTTCCCTCTTCCTCCTTGTTACAGGCAGATCTGATATCCTCCAACACGAAAAGGGAACCTCCAGCACTGATCTGGCTTTTCAGCACAACCCACTCATCTGCAAGAAACTAACCCCACACCATTTCCAGCAAGCTTTCATGTGGCTACATGAAAGAGGCTACCAGCAATCTCCTCCCAGTAGCCACAAACCACCTCGATAGGCTGAGCCCTCATCTCAATAGAATCTTCCACCTCAACAGGAAGCAAGGGAGAAGAGGACTGAAGAGAAGAAAGACTCCTCCTCCAAAGAGCCACACGAAAGACACCCACCTCAATAGGGTTATACTCCACCTCGATAGGAGTAGTGCAGAGGAAATAAGCCAAAAAGGGGTTCATCCCTACAACATAAAGCTTCCAGCAACAGGGGATAACCAAACACAACCAAAGACAACACAAAGAAACAGGGCAAGAGATAAAAACCCAAGAAGGGACCAGTTGCTCGTCCGTCACGAAACGAGCAAGCCACCAGCCATAAATTCACTAACTCTACATCTGGGCATCTCTTCCACAACCAAAATAAACCCTCTGCCACGAGCAGGGCGGTAAGAACAGAGAAGAGACCATAGGGACCAATGGGGAGGCGTCACGCAGCCTACTCTTCTAAAAACCATCTGCTCCTCCCCAAACTCATCCACAGATATCTGCGAGGATTTCCCCACACCACAGTCCGCAGCACCGAGGGCAATGAGGGAGCACATTCTCAGAACAACGTTTATTGTTCCAAAAATAAAACAGAAAAATAGGGCGAGATCTACCCATATCCCCTTTGCAAAAGCCATCAACAACAACGGCCTCAAACAACACAGACCCCACAAGAAGAGAGGGAGGAGAGCCATTAGCTAAGTGCATATCGGCCCCCGCGAGGTAAGAGGAAACGCACCCCCCCCCCCAAACACTGCAANGGAAACGCCCCCCCCCCCCCAAACACTGCAAAGGCCGCCCGCGCCGCAACTTCCTTCACCGTATCCACCATAGCCAGGGACACCCTCCAAGCACAGCCTCCACCATCCGCATCGCTGTCCTCACCTCCCTCTGCATCGTCCTCAGACCCCGTTCCCGCTCCTCCTGAAACCCTAGACATCATGCTAATACCCCGTCATTCTACTTTACAACATAGTTGATTGTTTTTAGTTTTTAAAAATTATGGAGTGAACCAAGGATGTAGGCTCTACAGCCAAGAAGCCCCACCATTTCTCCAAGGCTCTCCCTAGCAAACAGAAATTTGTTTATGTGAACAATCTGCCCATAATTAACAAACCACAACTTGAATGTATCTACTGAAGACCTTAACAGTGTAGTTCAAATTAACGACATTATTGTGTCTCCACCATTTTGGTAGTAACATCCATCATGTTTCATGATTAGTAAGATTTTTCTATTCTGAGTTCGAATTACAATTCCCAGTCTGTCAATCATCACTCAAGACAAATTTTCCAACTTTGCATACATCTCCTGTGTTTCTAGGTGTGATTGGTCTCCTGCACCAAAAGCAGGAACCATTTGATGGTTTTCGATCCAGCTACATCCAGGTACCTTTTTAATCCCTCTATCTTTCATCATTCTCATTATTTGAACCGCATGTTCATTTAAGATCTGCAGGCACCCAAAAAACGTCCACATGACCATGACTGGCCTAACTGGCACGATTGTGTGTGCATCATTTTAGTTCGTTGTTGAACTCAGCTTTACTCCTGCCAATTACATATGCGGAAAGTTTGTAAAGCATTTTCAATAAACTGTTTTGTACATATTGTGCAATCATTTCATTTTAATCCTTGGGATGGGTATCTCTTTGGAGGTTCTCTGCCCACTTTTCAACAAGTCATTTTGTGCAGATATCTGCAATCATCCCTGCACTCCATGAGATGACATCTTTTGAGACGGGTTGTCAAACAATTCACTTACATTGTTTATGCTTCCACTTTTTCGTTCCCTTACAGGGTGCAGGGATGCTGGCAGATGATGTTGAATTTGGTTTTACACCTAGCAATTGCATTTGCTTGATAGTTTCTAACATCTTTTCAATAAAGTTCATTTTGCACTCCTCCCGTAAGCTTTTCCTTCGATAGGATGATGTCTCTTTGAAGAATTTTTGCAAACGGTTCACTTGCATTTGAATATGCTTCCATATTTTAGATGCATATCGAGCATGGCAGTTGAAAAACATCCTAACAAAAACTTTGTTTCTATCATACACATTATTATAGTGCAAATCTATTTGACAGATTGTTTTCATTTAGCATCATCAATAATCTTCCTCATGAATATTGTCGTACTGCCTCCTTTTTCAATAAGATTTCTCCAACTTTGATGTCATGTGTTATGCCAAAAATATAAGTTGCAGCAATTTTAATATCCAATCAAGGACAGAATCAACACTATCAGAAATACTCAACGTATGTGTGTGAGGCCTACCCCAGTCCGACATAAGCTTAGCACTATTTCTCATTTATATGTTCTCCTGTTGATACAGATTTTGTTATAGTTGGACTATTGGGACGCATGAATTCTTTATGGATCTGTTGAATCCCTTTCTTGTAAACAACACCTGATTACGTAATCGGGGACTCTATTAGATACTTTGTGTGAGTGATGCAGACTTCTGTTTAGGATTTAGTTTTGATGGTTTAGTATATTGGATTAGTAAGTGGATGTAGATAATATCAGTACGCAGATTTATTAAGAGTTATGTTTATGCATATAGATTAGATGCAGATATTGTTTAAGTTAAATGAATCATCGATGCAAATGTGAGTGAATGTGTGTTCAATTTACATTATGTATCTTGATATGTTTAAAGTATTGATTAATTGGACCTACTGATGTGTGCAATGAGTGTGCAGGAAAGTTGACCATGGTACTAATCGGGGATTCAGAAATGGACCTGTGTGAAAACCATGATGCTAAGGTCCTGTCTATAAAAAGAGACATGGACCTCGTTGTATTGTATTTTTATTTGTAAAAGTGTGGTGTATGATTGTAATTTATTTAATTAAGTAAATGTGTAAAAAGTCATGCTCATGTGAAATTGTTGTGTCACTTGACACATGTGCACTCTATGTGTTGGCATGGCTAGTGAATGTGA
>MU225997.1:247777-304579 GCA_018584345.1 Thuja plicata
TTTGTTCATGAGTCCATGTGTGGCCATGGAACAAGATTATATATGTGGTACTTAGGAATGTTGAGCCCATGTGTGGCCTATTCCTAGTGTACGTATTTTGTATTATTGGCTTTCTCCTCTTGTGGTAAGGCTCTTTCACCCCTTTGTTTCAGGTCTTTTGGAGACCTATGTTTATCCTTGGGTATTGGGCATTTTCTTGTGTTCCTGTTTTCAGTTTCCTGGTTGTTATGTGTGTATGTATCCTAGTTCAGTTCTGGATCCCCTAGCTCGGGGGTGGCCTTGCAAAAGCCTAGGTTGGGAGGTGAGCCTCCATGGTCAACCTTGATATTTTTGCAGGTCCTAAGAAAGCTCCTGGATGTGTAGCTGGTGTTTTGGAATCTTGGTTGTAACCCCATTCTCAAAAGTCAATTTTTGGTTTAAAGTTCTTCTTGAAACATTTAAAGGAATTGGAAATTTGTAATTCCCTTGTTTTAAGGCTAATGTATTTTGAAGGAATTATATTCACTATTTCCTTGTAATAAAAGAGAAAACTTGTTCTATATGCTTGTATCAATAATTGCATGTTTTGCTACTCCAAAATTAGTTTACTAATGTTGTATTAAAGTGATAAGGAAATAAATCTTAGAGATTATAGCTTTTTGTTGATGTTAAGGTGTTAAACCTTCAATTAATTTACTCTGTGTAATATGCAAAAGTGTAAATTTAACGAAGGACAACACCCCCTTAAGTTAGTGTAGTATTTTCCTAGATATACTAAAAAGATTATGTACACCACTTAGTATTTACACTTAAGTGAAAGGATTAAATGGATATATTATTAAATAAATTATCCTAGTAATAAAACTAACTAGATTGGGAAAGTAATACCCTTAAAGTAAAGTTCTTATTGTTTTATAACTCAACCATAATATAAAGAGAGAACTTATGGTAGAATTAAGAAATTTATTTTATACATTATCACGTATATTATTTAAGAGAATTTTATGTTCATTAGATTAAGGTTTGAGTGCCCAAATTTTGGGGCATGACAATATGCACCAAGCAAACAGCATCCACAATGTATAACAAAAAATGTTAGGATATGTTCTAGAGTGCTTAGTTTATTCGTATAGTTTGAAAGCTTCCCTGCAAAATTCATTATGTGCATTTTCCGCAACTGATTCACTTCATTCCTTGAATGACATTCCTTAAAAGGATTCGGTCAAGCAGGTCATTGCCCCATTTACGATTCCACACTTTGCATACATATTTGTGTGCATATCTATAAGAGCACTGTTTACAAAAGTATTTGAGTTGTATCTACCTCTCAACACATATGCACAAATTGATTTCCCATACTACAAAAGTGTCAACTGAGCACATGCTGGCATAACACTTGCAATGGTTACATGGGTAAACCTTAAGCCTAAAAGTTGCATTTCTTGAAAGAAAGCCAATGTTTCATCACAATATTTGTTATGGGCATACCCTGCAATCATGGCATTCATAATATTTTACATCCACTGTTTCAAAAAGCTCCTTGGCAGTGCCAAGACCTGGCCTAGGGTGCAACGACACCACTGCTGCTCTGCTTGGCTATGTAATCCTGTACTTTTCAAGAACCTTTGATTTCATTGTTCATCATCAGCAGCGTCCATTTCTGAACGTTCTTCTGAATCTACAGACATTGGCTCTCTGTGATCAAGTTCAAGAACATCAACCTGATTCTCAGTGAGATCAACTGAGAAATGCTTCATAAGTGTATCCGAAAAGCACCCTAAAAAGAGTGATGAACAATACCTTTAACAAGTCTGAAAAAGACATCCAAACTACATTTTCGCGGTAGCAATGCAAACTCATTCTCACTAACAATGAATGAAGATTAAGATTGATTCAGAAACGCCATAGCAGCTGCCAAAAACAAATTAGGGCAACAATAGTCTTCATCAATGAGACTATGTCCTAAGACTCCCCATGCTCCCGCAGCATATTTTTTGGTTTGCCTTAACTTTCTCGCGGGATAGCGGGGTTACCCATGCTCCCACAGCCCAAATCACATCAAACACTAAATCTTAAGCAGGGTAGCAGGACGTTTATTCGCTTGCGAAATTTAATTTAATTTACCTTTTGATCTTTACAACCCGCATGCCTGCAACTTACTATACAATATTCTACTTTCTGTTCCAAGATGGCGGGGGTAAGACTTTTTTTAATTTATTTGCCTTTTGACTTTAACACTATGTGAAACACATTGAGGAGCCCACTTAAAATCATTCACTTTACATCAAAATGCAATAAGTTGACCCTTAAAATATATTTAAATCATCAAAATGATTTAAACTACGTTGTAGGATTCGCATCCTACAGGCCCGCGCCGAGTGTAGGTGCGCCTAGGGATCTTGCTGGGTATGCACATGGTACACACCCAGCCTTGTGGGTGTGCCAGGATGAGCAACATTGCGCATCCAGGTGCACACACAGGGCTGGGCGTGCACCTTGTGCGCACCCAGCCCGCACACGTGGGCCCACTTTATAAAAGTGGCTTAAAAACATGTTAAAAAAGTTTTTTTTGTTATTTTTACTCCTAAACCCTAAAACGGCCCTTTATGAGGTCTCCCAAAACAAAAACATATCATTTTATCTCTTATTTTTCTCTCACCATATTTACTCCATTTTGGCATTTTGAAGGGAGGTGATTGTATTCAAAGGAGATCAATTGTGGAGTACCAAATAGCTTCCACAAAAGAGATTTAAGTGTCTAAGGTAAGCATTTAAACCCTATTCTTTAGTCTTTTGACGAAATTTTTCAAGTTTTTGATGGATTTTTCAAGTTTGTGAAGAAGTTTTTCAAGTATGTTTTTTTTTTAATAATTATAGATTGCAACAATGGCTAGTAGTCAAAGTTCAGTGGGTGGGGAGGGAAGTCAAAAATTCAAAATTGATAAGGATCTCCTTTACAAAGACATACCACAAGAATTTCACAGGTTCTTGGAGGTGGGGGATTTATTTGGAAATGTTATTTTTGTAATGTACAAAATAATAGCTCTTATTACCGAGTAAAACTTCATTTTATGGGCCCTAGTGGTAAAGGGATTAAATTGTGTGAGGACCCAAACAAGAAGGGGTTGTCTCCTATACAAATAGCAGGATTTATAAAATAACAAGAAGATGCTAACAAATTGGTTGCAAAAGGAAAACAAAGAGGTTATAGTTCCGAAAAGAAAAAAAAAATGATATTACCCACTGAGACAGTTGCAGCCTCCAAACATCCCTTCTTGCCTAAACCCTCTACGAAAGATGAAAATGAAGAAGAAATTCCCACCAGCAAGAGAGGTCCATTGGAGAGGGCATTTAAAATGGAAGCAAGAGATATTGCTGAAGAAAAAATTGCACGTTGCCTCTATGCCAATGGTCTTCCATTCAACTTGGTGGGATCACCATATTGGCGGGAAATGGTGTTAGCAATAAATAGTGCACCTCTTGGTTTCACTAGTCCTGAATATGAAAAGGTGTGTAATACCTTATTGCAAAAAGAGAGGAAATTTGAAGAGGCCTAGCTGAAAACAATTAGAGATTCTTGGAGTGAAACAAGTGTATCTATTGCTTCCGATGGACAGAAAGATTGCAAAAACCGTCCATTGATAAATGTTATTGTTGTATCCTCCAAGGGGGCAATGTTTTTTTTGAGGGTGGTTGATTGTGAAGGGGAAGCAAAGATGCAGAGTTCTTTTCCAAGATTCTCATTGACTCCATAGAGATGGTGGGTAATGAAAATGTGGGCCAAGTAATTACAGACAATGCAAAAGTTTGCAGGGTTGCAAGTGCTTTGGTTGAGGCAAGATATGAGCACATTTTTTGGACATTGTGCACCGTACACTCCCTCAATTTGGTGATGCAAGCAATTGGCACCAAAATAGAGTGGGTGAAAGAAATATACCAAGAGGCTAAGGAAATCCAGATGTTTGTGACTTAATAAAGTAATTAATATTAATAGTCGTTCAGATATTTAGTCTTTTAGACAAGTTTTAGTTTTTTAGTTAGTTTCTGAATAATATGGAAACTTTCCTACTGTCAGCCTTTAGAAAGTTTCCATTTCATTCTCAATTATTCTCTATAAGGAGGCTTCATCTCCATATTGTAATCAATCTTTTATGAATAATACACTTTCGTAACATGGTATCAGAGCTTAGGCACTTCTTAGTGATTTTTTTATAAAAATTCATAGCTTTTTTACTTGGAATTTTTTTTCCCAAAAGTTTTTCGATTTTTTATGAAAGTCAAAAAAAAATTTAGGGCTTTTCTACAACCTGCACAAGGGCTTCTTGAAGTAGGGTGAGCCCTAGTTTTCCTTGAAGGTCACATTTTGTCTTCAATCCAAGGGTGATTTTGTTTAAGGAGTTGCGCACGTTGTGTTATTTCCTGCAATTGGTGTTTGGGCGTCGTCTATGAGTTAAAGGTTGCGTTTTTCTTTATTGTGTTTTTCAAAAACGCGTAGGGCTTCTCAGAGCTGGTGGGAGGGAAGCATTTTTGGCTTTTATCTCAACACTTTTGGGCAATCGAGGGTTTCCAAAGGCGTTTTCATGCGTTTTTGTCTTTCAAAATGCATCCCGGTTGCCATTTTTATCTATTCGTGGTTGCCGTTTTGGCCCATGTTTAACTTTTTTTGGCTCGCACAACGGTTTTTTCTCTATCTATGTGGTTTTTGCAGACAGGTTTTCTCTACCCATGATGTCTTTCTTTGGCGGTTTTTGTATTTTGGCGAACGGGTATTTTCTTTGTCTATAGGCCGCAATTTTGACGGTGACACAATGCCATTTTCTGCGCTTTTCTGTTCAATGTCTAGAGTTGAGTACCCCATCAAGGGTTTCAGCCCTTTTATTTTGTGAGTATTTGTGCAACTCGCGACTAGGGCTTGCAAAAAAAAAGGTATTTTTTGAAAAAAAATTAATAAATCGTGAGTACCTTGAGTACCTGCGGATAGGGTTTCTAAGTCTTTCTGCAGACAATTTTGCAAATTTTGGTTTCGTGCACAATTTTTCAATATTGTGGGTTTCTTGCAATTTTCAACACCTAAGGTTCAGACCTAGGAATTTGTGCAAAATTTTTTCTCGATTTTTTGACAGAATCGTGAATTTGAGGAATGTTGCACCCTTTGTAAAGTTTCTAAGCAAGGGTTTGACTGATTTTTAGCAGAAAATCAGATTTTTCGGCATTTGTACCAGTTACGCGTTGAAGGGTTTTACTGGTTTTTGAAAGAAAAATCTGATTATTTGAAAGCTCAAGTTTGCCTCACTTTATGTGCTTAGGAATACGGGAGGGATGACATCATTGACCAACATCATGTTGGAGGGCAATCAATGGTTCAACAGCAGGAATTACAATACCTAGAATCAGGGGATGCTATTGATTTTTGAGTACCACTGCTTGGAGCAGCTTGTTCTGGGTAACTCTACGCGCCCTACAACAGAGGGCAAAGATCGGGACAAGTTTGATGAACATAGCCGAGAAGCAGTTATGTTGCTGAAGTTATCTATCACCGATGAGATGCTTCCAGAAGTGCCATCTAACAAGTCTGTTGTAGAGATTTGAGCGCACCTGAAAAGTCTTCATGAGACATCGGATAAAAGATGAGCTTTCTTTTTTAAGAACATGTTGTTTTCTCTTGTAATGGATGAGAAAATGTCTCTGCAAGAGCATCTTACAAAGATTAATGATATACGCGATCAACTGGAGGCTATTAGTCGCAAGATAGAAGAGGACATGGTAGTGATTATGCTGAAGAGTCTACCACGGTCATACGAGTCTGTCAACTTGGATGCAACCGTTAAGGATCTTGCTAGAGCCACTATGGCTGATGTGGACGATGATGATGACATACCACATGGTGCATCTAGTGTGAGTGGAGCCTCTTTGGGTTCAAATGATGATGATGATCTTGAACTTGCAGCCACTGAAAATCCAATAGACGACAATTATTTTGATAATCCTTTTAATGATTGATGAACATTGAATCGTGTTTCATGAACTACATTTTGTGATTCAGTAATTGTAAAGATTTTCATTGGAATCGTGAACATAGACATATATGGTATCATTGATATGGCTTATTTTAATATTTTTCAGCTATCAATTGGCATTTAATATTTATCTTTGGCATTTGGCACTGATCAATGATCAAGTATCATACTATGAAATGATTTAGTTTTACGATTCAGTATATTTCTATTATTTGTTTGTACATATAATACATACACACACACACGTACCCAAGCGCACCCAAACCCCTAAAAAAATTTCACGCATCCACGCACCAGATTTGCGTACTAGCATTTGTCCCTGTACCCGAACCGGTAACTTAGGATTTAAATAATCTCCTTTTTACCAGCATCCAGGTCATTTGTATCCACCATACACTATTATTTAAATCTTTTAAAATGACCTAAATAATAATAAGCATTTACTAAGATCAGTTTTGTTTGACTCTTATGAGGTCGTGGTTCCAAAATGAATGTTGGGTCCTCTCATGGGCCTGGCCCAAAGAAATATCATTCTGAAACCATTTCCACCATAACATGACTGTGAGCAACCTCTGCATGCTTTTGGGTAAAAAAGATTAGGCAGGTCACCATTAGAACTTGCTTTCTACTATTTCTACACTGTGACCAAAATAGGCCAGGTAGCCTCAAGAATCGCCTATGAAAACATATCAAACAACCATCTGGTACCACGAGAACAGACATGCATACTCACTAATGATAGGAGAATCAAATTGCCAAATGGTTTTACATGGCGTTATCAGAATCACAAAATATTAACAGTCAGAGTTGCTCACTTTGCCTTTTTTGAAACTGCACTTGTCAAAAACCCTTCTGGAACTCACTAAATCAGCTCCTTGAAAAATACCAGATGTCTTCATGGAAAGTTGCCACCAGGTGGATTAGTTCATTTAGGCTCAATGAACACATGTGCAAAAGGGCTTGGCACCAATCCACTTCATAAAATATTAAAGATCAAAGATGACACCTTTGAAACATTCTGGAAATGCAGACATCAAAATGCTGAAACTTTGTTTGCTTTTGACTTTGAAAAAATATCAAACTGAAGATTGAGGCTCTGCAAATGCACTAAGATCAGCATTAAAATTGCTACTTGGTGGGAAGGAAATGGAAAAAAATTCAATTAAAGACAGTAGGTGGAAGTTAAAGAAAGGGATGGGTAGCAAAGTTCCCACTGAAGAGGTTATTGTGGCCACTTTTCCCTTTCTTGCCTCACTTCTAATTTTCCTGCCTGCAATTCCTGGATGTGATTAGGTTTCTGTTGAAGGGTTTCAAATTGCCTATTTAAGATTAAAAAATCTGATTTCATTTGCAAGTCCTGTTTGAAAGAGAATTATGGCATGCAGAGCATTTGGCTGTTTGCAAGGGAGTTTAGAAAGGAAAATCTGATAATAAGCACTTGAGCTTAATGGAACGGAATAGGATGACTTGAAAGATGATAGAATAAAGGTTTCTTTTGGGTGTCTAAACCAAGAAGATTATGACCAAGGTGGTTTTTGAAGAAATACAGCTGCTATAAAAGCTCAAAAGACAGGTCTGCCACTGCTGGATTTTTCCTCCATAAGAGCTCCCTTTGTTTCCTCCCCATGTTCAATTATCTTCTGATGCTATGGACAGGTTCTCTGAATTTGGGTAACCCTTTTCTATGTGTAATGCATAGCAAGATAAATCTGATGAACTATCCCTGAAGACTGGCTTTGGAGTGTCGAGAGCTTGGGCATGCCAATCTACTCCAATTTTTGACATGATCAAACAAATTGTTAATGTATGTGGCTGAAATGGGAGTAGAGTGGTTTGAGAATTTGCCAACCGTGTGACTCTTAAAATTGACATTCCTCTAAATGAATATTATTTGCTAGTTTGTTGCAACTAGACAGACTGACAAATGATTGGTTCTGGTGAAGTTTAGCTTGAACTGGAAAATTCTGCTAAATTGTCCATTTGTGGTAGCGGAATTTTGCTTTTTATGTTTATTAGAATAGTTTCCACTTTAATTTTTTTTTTATCAGTTACTAAGAAAGGGTTTTGAAGATCCAATCAGAAGCATGAGTGGCATAAATAATCTTTGATTCTTGTTTATTGTTAAGCACTTCAAAAACTGTCACTATTATGAACTTAATAGGAGACTTCTCAGCCCATCTGTGTGTATTTAATTTCACAACATTCATGTCTATTTGGCAAGTTGCAAAATTATTAATCACATAACAAAAACAGTTATGTGACTTTAATTCATATTACTACTTTTTTGACCTTTTTTATGCAAAAGAATTAATCAGAAATTGATAAGCATAGGAAAATTCACCTTAAACAGTCCAAAAATTTAACAAGTAACAGAAAGCACTAAATAAGTCAATCTCACCAGCAACATGTAGCCAAAAGGATTCCAATCAATAAAAAATGTACAAGCACGACTGAAAGAACTGTAAAACCAGCATGCGCCCAGCTGTCATCATACCTGAAAATTTTAAGTAAGCTGCATCAGACTCTGTTACTCTGCCTCAGTAGATAAAACAAGGTTTACAAACAAGTTCAACCAGGTTCCCCTTTTACAAAACTTAAAGCTTCAAGAAGAAAGCACCTATTTTTTCAAGATCTAAAAGACAAAGTAAATTTACCGTGTGCCCCTTTAGTTTATTAAAAAACATATAACTCTCACTCTTCAGTAGTCATACACATGCTAATTGTCTCTAAAGCATTAAGGTGATATTTTTTTATTTTTATATTCATGGAAGAGGCATCTTTTTCCATCCTTGCTTATTTCAAAGATGCATAAAGAGTCATAACAAAATTATGTAAATGTTGAAGATTGCTGATTCAGTTTAGACATTTTATGATGCTCAACAAAAACATTGAAATTGTGACTTACGCAGCACAGTAAGCTGATGCTGCTACAGCCAAAAGAAAACTGCATATCACTACAAATGCTGGATCATCTCGTGCCCACTGATTCTTTGTTTCTGCAATTTAAAATAAGATCATCAAAATTTTAAAATTGATTGTATAACACATGAAAATTTTTATTCTAGATTTCTGTACATGAAATTTCCACATAAACTGTAGTTTTGCATGCATAGAACGTTTTGTGCATGCAGTTATTTATGAAACTGATTAAAACACCAAAGCATATTCATTCATCTTATCACTTCATGTACACAATGACCAAACCAATTGCTAACATGGTTTTCCACTACAGTTTATTAATGAGATAGAGATGACACCACAGCATAATCGTTTATGTGTGCACTTACATGCAGAAGGAACAAACCATTATCTGTCATGATTTAAAATACTTACTTAGACAAAGAATGCATACTAACGCACAATATCCATATAACTTCAAAAATGATAGACATTTCATTAAGCCACCGTAAGGATGTCTTCAATATTAATGGGCAAACATCTGCAAACGTATTCAGATGCTTGAAAGACACATGTATTATTCTGAAATCCAAGAACTCACCAGTAAAGGCTTAAGCTATTTCCTCACCAAAACTCAATCATAAATGAAAGGCTGTTGGAACATGCAGAAAAGAAAAAGAGCAAAATCACAAGGAACTGCCCTTGAAAAGATCGATGTGGGAAAACCTCCAGAAAAAGCAAAGGCTTGCCTTTATCTTGCCGCTATCTGTTCTGCAAATTACACGCATACTGCCATTTTCAGAACTTCAAGAACACCAATCAATATTACAACCGTATTTAGGCACTTTCAATTGCTATCCAACCAACTCATATGTGTACCCTCCTATTGCACTTAACCAAGAAGAAAAGACTAAAAAAATGTAAAGAACTTTAAAGAACTTCCATGACAATGATCCCTGAGGATCTAAATTTATGCCTTCACATTAAGTTAGGCTAAAATCAAGAATCCAAAAAGCAAAACAAGAAAACGACACATTGTCTACAGCATAGTTACAGGACACATTACTTCTGCCTGCAACTGGACAGTGCCCTTCCCGCCCAGATGTGCTAAACACAACTGTAGAAAACACCAAATGTGAATGTCTTTTGTGTGCCCTATCTATGAGATTCGGTCCAAATGAGGCACATCTCTGCTCGCATTTCTTGCTTTGATTTGTTCACATTTACTATTTGGGATTGTATCTTATCTTCATACTGTATGCCGTGACTAAATCCTATAGATCAAGTTTCATCTGTTGCATTACAAAGTTGAGTGCAGAAGACAAATTATATAATAATAGCCTCCTTGCATTTCATATGTGAACTAGAAAGGAGTGCAAATGGAGCAAATAAGAGCTCTCACTACTTTAAATCTTTATATTCCATGAATTTTTTTAATTCTCCAATCTGCCAGGCTGCCAAGTCCAAGTCCAGTCAAGTATCAGCCAAACAAGTTCTAGATGAGTCTGAGTCTTGTAACTAAAGACTATAGCCATTACTCTACCTATTTTATTGTCCCAGGTAAAACTGTCACAAGACAAGCACAAATACCATAACAAATGTGAAACTACCACCCTGCAGCATCTAGTAGTTTGTCAAAAGTCAAAACTGTACACTATTTCTCCTCATATTCTGGAGAACCTGCTTCAGCCGTGTATGACCCCAAGGTGTCTGGATCACCTCAGAACCATCTACAACCCCTACCGAACCCTGTACATTTTTTAAACTTCATCTTCATTGAAATTAATCATTGGAGAAGAGCTTTGAGTGTTTCAGTTTAAAAACTTAGTAGTTTTGCAAATTCTCACCATTTTGCCCCATTTTCTGCTCCTGATTTAACGCAAGCGACATATCTAGCTGAGTATGAGTCTTGTAACTAAAGACTATAGCCATTACTCTACCTGTTTAACTGTCCCAGGTAAAACTGTCACAAGACCAGCATAAATATTAAATACCATAACAAATGTGAAACTACCACCCTGCAGCATCTAGTAGTTTTGTCAAAAGTCAAAACTGTACGCTATTTCTCCTCATATTCTGGAGAACCTGCTTCAGCCGGGTATGACCCCAAGGTGTCTGGATCACCTTAGAACCATCTACAACCCCTACAGAACCCTGTACATTTTTTAAACTTCATCTTCATTGAAATTAATCATTGGAAAAGTGCTTTGAGTGTTTCAGTTTAAAAACTTAATAGTTTTGCATATTCTCACCATTTTGCCCCATTTTCTGCTCCTGCTTTAATGCAAGCGACATATTTGTTCTCTATGGGATCTGTCTGTGGTTCCAAAGGTCTAAAGATTTATGTGCATTCTACATCCTTTCTATATTTTTATTTCCATAGAGTTAAACGGTTTGGGTGTCCGTCTCTTGTATTACTTCTCTTGATGCCTAGATTTAGAATTAGATACATTATCAGTAGTTCAACAGATTTCATTTCGGCATTCCTGATTAGCGGTTTGGGTGTCCGTCTCCTGTATTACTTCTCTTGATGCCTAGATTTAGAATTAGATACATTATCAGCAGTTCAACAGAGTTCATTTCGGCATTCCTGATTAGTAGTATAGCTTCTTCAAGACTTCCAAATTTCAAGATAACTTTAAATCAAGACACCTCTCAAGATAATTGTATGAAAACACATATCTGGCATGTGTCTAAGTTTGTGCAGATGTTGGCAGAACACAAATTCCCCTCAATAAAATGATTCTACCAAGCTTAGAAGTTTTTCCTAATGGATTGTCAAAAAGTATGTTGGAGAATGTGCCATACTTGAACCAATGGAGAGCACTTGCTCAATGGTAGAGCGACAGTTCACAAACTCACACTCGGCATGTACTCAGCAAGCCAAAAACTTCCAACTCTGCAAAACTCAGCAACTTAAAAAGGTACTTGAATTTCATTAAAAACGTGACTTTCTTTTTGCAAAATTCAACTACAAAGTGTATCAGATGAGTAAAAAACCATGGCGAAGATTTAATTTTTGAGTACAAATATTGTAAAAAAACAGATCATCCCGGTGCAAACACAATAATAGCTAGCTAATAACTATTATGAATTTATAATGATTTTATTTGAAAATAATCATCATAAATTTGCATAATTACAAGTTTTTACAATTTCTTCTTCCTCAATCTAGTGAAAAATTGAGGGGTAGAGAACCTAGTCCTCACAGTTAGTTACAGATTTCCACTTGGCCTAGAAGATTGTTTTTGTGGCCCCACCCTACTACTAGATGGCAATAACTCCTTTGCTACATCAATGTCATAAAAGGCAATCCAATCTCCCATACTTATGTTGTAACTACATCCCCCATAGCTTGCCTCTTGAAATCAGCAATCTCGTCTTCTATAAACAAAGGTTCATCATCCTACACAGTCCAATCACTATAAGGATCAATCTCATCCAAATCAATAAGCTGCTCCGATTTTCCCTCCACCTTTCTTGTGTGAAGCCAAATTTGTATGGCACAAAAACTAGGTCATTGAGGCATTGTTGATTCAACTTATTACACTACTTCATATGAATTGCATCAAATAGACTCTAGTTGCATGCACAACCAAAAACACTCAAGGTTGAAATAGAATTTAGCGGGCTAGCTTTTGGAGATTAGGGGTATTTCTACTTCAACTTTCCTACCAAGAACCGACAAATAAGAGATTCATGAGTTTGAGCCCACACGGGTAGCGGATTTGGCTTGGATCGTGGGTTTGCTCCCCACTGGTTTTGGGTTTGACTTTGAGGCCCGGGTTTGCCCGACGCACGTAGTTTGTGGGTGATTGTGTGCATCTGTAAGGGATTAGTCTCACCCCAACTCACTCCTTCCTGACCCCAACTTGGCAGTAAGACCAAGGCAAGGCAGCTTAGGTGCTTGGGCTGAGTCACGGGGATATCCCTGTAGTAAAAAAAAAAGATATTCACGAGTTTGTAAATAATAATTGCTGTAATTTGCAACTTACAAAAAAAATATATGACTTCACTTCTTACCTAGTGTCTAGTTGGATATTCCTCGAATAGCTTGTGTCAAAGAAAAGAGCCTTTGTTGAGTCACCATATTATGATAATCCATGTAAGTGGTGTCAAACAAAATCTGGTTGCACTCACAACCCGAAGCACTACAATCTTCCCAACAAAAACCTATAAATAAGTTATTCATGAGTTTTTAAATAAACAATATTTTACTAATTATTGTAATTTATAAGATTTAAGGCTTCACGTTTGCATGACTAATGTCTTGTTGGACCTTCCTCAACTGGCTGGTAGAAAATTTTAAATGGTGAGATCTCTCACCTCAACCTCGAGTGTCATCATCTGAACGCATGTTGAGAGGCCTTCCTTGACCTCCCCATTAGCATTCATGAAGCTAGTAGAGAAGAAAAACTTGGCATTGGAATAGTACCCTATTGTTGGAGTTGATTGTTTCGTCTCCGATCAATGATCTCCCAAATGCAAGTAAATCTTCTTGGGTGCCCCCGAAAATAGTTTTGGATGGCCACTTTGGCCCTATCCATGGCCTTAAATATGTAACATTAAGTTTTTCTCCCTATCCACCAAATGCAAAACCCTCATTAGTGACTCTAATACCTACAATATACAAACAAATTAGAGTTACAATGAAACTAAATACTTGTGAAATTTCTAAATAAAGGATTCAATTTGAAATTTGAATTTATCTTGATCGCTATTGCTCTCTTCGCAAAGACATCATCAAAAAATATCTTTGCAATCCTCTCTCCATCAACCTTCTATGAATATGTTGAGTCTAACCATGCTTGACTCACAAACATCTATTTCAAAGATGTCAAAAAACTATAAATACTTTTCAATATTAGAAAATTACGGCACTTTTGGAGTGATATCTCATCAATTTAAGAACCAACGAGAGATTATGGATATATTTTGTTGTATTATTTGCACCTCCTACAATAGGTTTCACCAAATCAATTCTGCCCTCCAAATAAAGGTCAAAGCAATGAGCTGCACAAGGGGTCCAATAGATTATCAAATGTCTATCTCAAAGCAATCTTCCAACAATGACATATTCCGCTAAATTGTCATTGACAACTTTGATAATATTTTGTATGCCTACCTCTAAAACGACCTCCAACATCAAGCTCAAAGTTTCTATGTTCTTTATTTTGTTGGAGGTATCAATTGAGTTCAAGAAAATCAACTCACCATCTAACACCGCCAAAAAATTTGTCGAGGGCGCATTTCCTTTCATGCATCCACCAATCTAAAAGAATCGTGCATCCAAACTTTCACCAATACTTTTGATCTTCCACAATTATTTTTGCATTTGCAAGAGCATCTTGGGGTAACCCCCCACTTACCTCTTCTAGAAAGGGTGCCTTGTACTGCTTCCTTGCAACAATCAATAATGCCACAAAACAATAACAATAAGGCCTCCTTGCCATGTTGAAGGGAAGGTGGTTGTAGGTGGTTGTAATACCAAAAAATTGTGCATGCCTTACCTTGTTCTTTGTGCATCCTAGTTCCACCTTCTACCTTCCAATGAAATATGTGCTTCATGTATGTTTCTAGGAATAGAAAACCCTTATCATTGAGCTCTACACAAGCTAGATGAGGCGAACGTGCCATGTATGTGTGGAATACAACTAGAACCCACAATACTTGTCGTATCATTAGATTTTGTTGGCAAATTGTTAGCAATGTTTACCTCTATGGTTGTGTGTGTCCTTGTCCTCTCCAATTTCTTTTCAACTCATAGTGCAAGGGCTATCATCTATCATTTCACCTCTTTTGGAACCATTGCACACAACTTAGAATCATGATTATGAATGCTTCAAAATGATATTTAGGTGATTTATGCATTCACTATGCTTATTTGTGCACTAGGTACAAATCACAATCCCCTCTACCAATACCATTATGGCATGTTTCCAAGTGGGGTCATGACTTCTATTGTTATTACTTTCAACGAGATGGCCTCCACTTACTAAGTCTGAACTTGATGCAAAGCCACAAGCCATAATATATTAACTTACAAGAATAATTAATAGATAAAAATAGTGTTTTAAAAATATAAAATAGTGTTTGAACACGGTTTTTTTTAAATGATGTAAAATAAAACGTATTTGGAAAATTGAAACATAAAATGGTAATACAGCAATTGAATTCATGAATTTAACAAAAATAACATCTTTTAAACCTAGAATGTACACCCTCCAAAAAAAAAAAAAATTAAAAAAAATCATTCAATTAAATGTGTGCCACTATAAATCATAGGAATTTTAATCACCCAACAAATTTACATAAATTGTATCAATTCTATGCAATAAAATTTGTAAATTTTTTGTGCTTAAAAAATTTGCAAATGAATTATAAATTTGTATGTTTGAAAAAATAAAGGGAAAAAAAATAAGCTAACCTGGTGCATATTTGGCATTCCAAAAATTGTTCTTCGAATCCCCTAAAAAATCCTTCCAATGTGCTCTGGAACGTTCTAATGTTGTTGTGTGATTCAAAATGGCCAAATAAAACTACTAAAGGAAAATTCCTTGTTTTTAAGCCTTTTTCTGCACTTTTTGATGTATTGTTGGCGTGGTGAGTCAACAAGCTAAATTTTGAAAAACTCACAAGGGAAAAAATGTTGCAACTACTCAATGACTCATTGAGTCTACAAACTATGGGTAGAGCGCCCTAGCATGCATAACAAAGGTCCTAGGTTCAAATCCTAACTAATCCCTAGAAATTTAACAATATGCATCGTTCTAGGTTAGCTTAACTAGTGAAATCCAAAACATGTATAGTCCACCCATCACACGCCTATGACTCGGGATACAGTTTCCACAACTCCTCGTCTAGGACATAAATATGACGCAATAATTATTACCATATGGTGTATAAGTATAGAATTTTATAATTACATCAATAGTCAGTTTATTACATTTCACATTATGTTATTGGGAGTTATAAGTTCATGTAATTAAGACTACATACTCACAGCAAGCACAAAATACCAGTGTACCTAAGCTATGCATTGTTGGGGCTGTAATGTCCCCCTTTTGTTTGGATTACCCTATATTTTGCCCTAGAATCACAAATTCAGTAAAACAAGGAACATAATATAGTTAGAGTCTAGAGATATAACTTTACCCAAAGGATGTAAAGCAAGATAGATCCTTGTTGAGATCTCGCATTCATGTTATACAAATATTGAAGATACAATTCATAACATCGACCATTACTAGGGTTAAAGAACATATATTCATAATTATCTTAGTCATATAACATATCTAATTTATTGTTTGGGTTCAAGGAGACATGATAGGATGTCCAAAGTGATCCTATACCCTAGGCCCAAGAGCAGATATATCATCCCTCTTGCCCTCATGTGGCCTTCCACCATCCATAAGAGATGGTGTACCTAGTGATGAATCCTATAGCCATTTAATAGAATATGCTTAATTTAGTTTTAATGTACATTCTATTATCAGATCAGTTTCGATCTCTGTTGCAGTTTCTATTTAGAAACTTGCTATTATTGTAAATATCCCTGTATTATTTATGAGCATATCGCTCATTCTGAATTTAATTCAATTCTTTGAAATCTATCATTGAGTTCTCAATGCTTTACCATTCCCTTTAGCATGCCACCCTTAATCACCCTCCTATGATTGATTCTCCTTTGAATCCATCTCAACAATCAATCAATGTAGAGGTCGGAGGAGAAATTACAATAGGGTGCCCAAAGTGATCCTCTACCCTAAGCCCAAGAGCGGATATACCATCCCTCTTCGCCGCGTGTGGCCTTCTACCATTCATATGAGGTGGTGTACCTAATGAGGAAGCCTATAGCAGCTCTCCTCCTTGTATTCCCTTACTCACCTTGCCATGATTTATTGTTGCTATTTGGAAACCCACATTATTACTTATGTCTATAAGAATTTGCAAATAGCAATGAACCAAGAATCTAGAGGTCAAAGAATTGAACAAATACGAGAGAGATAATATGAACAAGAATAGATTGAATTCTCATTAATGATGCAATATGCAAATAGAATATATTGGGGGTCTTGGAGATTACATAATAGGCATGCTTATATATATAGGCAAGGCAATAAGAGACTATGATAAGAAGCAGATAAGCTATCACCTATGCAAGGTGGAATCACATGTCCACCAAAGGTGGATCACCCTCCATTATGCAATGAAGTATGTGCAATATGAGGATGATAATGTGATATGTGCACTAAAGGTGGATCTCACTCATAAAGTGGAATTTCTCCTACACCATGTGCTAAAATATGATGCAAACTCCTGGGTGTCTCAATGACAAACTACTATGCAGTGCATTATCCTAAGTAATATTAAGTAAACTGTAATTAGGAATATTTAATTACACCAACACTCCCCCTTAAGTGCAACTTAGCGGAATGCACTTAAACTCACAATGCAAGATGGGTCCCGGCTATTAGGCTATGTTAGGTACCCATGTACAATATGCCAATGCAATACATGAAATGCAATCTCTCATAAAGCGGAGAAAGGGAGAAAACCTCATGGAACAAAACTCCCCTCCAAAAGAGAGATGAAAACACAAGATGCATGGATGGATGGAGTACTCAAGACCCCCCAAGTATGACATACATCATGTATATACAAGCAATTATCCCCCCATAGGAAGGAAAGATGGAGACATGAATCCCCCCATAATGAAGAAGCTCTAATGTTGATGAAGTGTACCTGCAAACAAAAGATAATCCAATGCCTACAAGCAACATGTTTCCCCTTAGGAAGAAATAAATACATCAAATGATGAAGAAGCCAATCCATGTGAAAATGGAAGAATGAGGAAGTCTCCAAGTATGCATCTTTGAAGACTGAATAGGTATCTCCAAGCTCAAGAAATCTATCACACCACCAAACTGAACCATGAAATGTGTGACAAACCAAGTGAAGGAGAAGAAGCATGAATGTCAATCTTCAAACAAGGTGAAGAAGTATCTCCAACTCCAACTGTGACGAAGCTATCATCAAAGTGAAGAAAAATCCCCTCAAGTATGTCACCCAAATCTACATTATGAGACTCAACAAACAATGCTGAAATGTCATCCAAGTAGTCATCCCTCATTGCAAGATCTCAAGCACTATGATCATCTTGTTGAAGAGTAGAACTCGTGTCCAATGAAGCAGGAGGTGGAGTAGGAAGCTCAACACTTGTCTCAAGAACACAATGATTCAAGTGTCCAAAATTCTCCTCACATACAAAATTTACCCTTGGTAGAAGGGTGGCTACATCATGAACATCATCATCATCATCAACAAAATGTGAAAAGGAATACAAGCGGGATGCATGATCAACAACTCCCATAGCTATGACATCTCTAGTCTCTATGTCCCTAATGTAGACATGATCAGGAGTAAACTCAACAATTTTACCTTGTGCCCCATGAGTAATTTGATAAATAGAAAGGAGATTAGTGGTCAAGGATGGTACACAAAGAACATCATTCAATGTCCCCTCTCCCATAGGAATAGAACCTTTCCCACAAACCTTCATGTATGTGTTATTACCCATCAATAGAAGAAAACATATCCATAGAAGATGACATATGATGTGAAGCACCTGAATCAAGAAGTCATTTACCTTGCTCAAGATGTGTGGAAGCCATAAGTGCTTGACCTTTACCTTTATCCTTGGATGATGATGTGGATGAAGAAACTGCACAATTTGATGAAGAAGGAGAGACTAATGAGGGCAGCTTGATGTTGTTCTTTTGAAAATGTGAGTGAGTTCATCAATCTTCTTATGGAAACATTTATGCTCACCTTGTCCTTCCTTTTTACAATATGCACATTTTACCCTCTTTCTTCTAGATGATTCCTCTCTTGAAGAGGACTTGGATTCAGAAGTATATTGTGAAGGAGAATCATCACCTTTATCATGAGGCTTAGGATCCTTATGTTGCTTCTTTCCTTTGCCATTGGAAGTCTTTGGAGTGGAGTCATTTGCAAGCAATGCATGATGCGTTGAAGGCTTCAATTGACCCATGTGTGCCAACTTTGCTTGCTCCCTTGTGAGTTGAGCTGCAAATTCATCAAGAGAAGGCATTTTGTATGCACTACCAAGAGCATCCATAGTAGCATAGAATGTAGAAACAAAAATTGAATATTCAGGACCTAGCTTGGAAAGAATAGATAAGATCAATTGTTCATCCTCTTTAGTAATGCCACAATTAGAAAGCTTCAATCTATTAGAATTGAACTTAGAGAAAAAAGTCTTGAATATTGTCAAAATCTCTAGGATCTAAACTTATGAGCTCGTTCTCCAATCTGAATTTTCTCATTCTATCAGGTTTACCAAAGAGTCCCTCCAAGGTTGTCCAAGCATCATGAGGATGTGTGCAAGATGCAATATGATATAGCAAATTAGGAGAGATGGATGATCAAAGAAAGCCAAGTGCTTTATCCCTTCGATCAAACCATTTTCTTCTTTCTGCAGCACCTGTAGCTGGTTCTGGATCCTGCCCAAAAGTGATTCTCTGCAATCCAACACTTAACAACTAATTAGATACATACTCTTTCCATTCATGGTAATTATATGGAGTGAGGATTTTGACTTTTGAAAAGTCCATAATGCAGCCAAAGAATGACTAAAGACAACGGATAACTCCAAATGACTGATACAAATCAGAAAACTGAAATCCAAGGATTAACCAAGTGCATATATTGTTGATGTTTTGTAGCTTTTGTCGGATAAATCCTATGAGACTATTGAAAATATATATATATATATATATATATATAAATATTAGGAGAAATTAATATAAAAATGATTCAGAGATATTGTCTGTGTGTGTGTGTGTGTGTAATCAATTGTCATTATATTAATCTCATAATAATGAATAGACATGTCCAATGAAGGGACATGTCTCTCGTAGCCTCATTCTCAATATGAATGAAAGAGAGATTGCTGCATTTGGAAAACACATACAACATAGAGTGCTATTACATTTGCAGCTATCCTAAAACTTAACATATAGCCCCAAAATGGCCTATTTCTGAAAGTGATATTTCCACTACAAATCACTAAAAATTGATACCATATCTGGAAAATAGACGAAAAAACATGCACTTTCAAAAAACATTGCACTTGAAAATGTTACCGTATGAGCCCAAAGGAAGCCTCTGAAGTTGCCAACTGTAGGATTAGACAAATACAGTCATGAAAATCTGCAAATTCTGATAAATTTGGCCACCAAAATTAGAAAATAATTCCATTACTAAAAAATTCAGGAAATTCTACCCCAAATCAAAAAAAATTGCTCGAAAAAAGGACTTAATATGAGCAAGATATGAGCCTTTGAAGTTGAACTGCAAAATCAAAAAGCTCACTGGTGAGGGCAGAAAAAATTAATCCAGTGATAACGTCATCAATACATGTGATTTAATTTGACGGTCTAGAGATCGTCAAAGAAAAGCCAATTTGCCCAGTTTTGACGGCTAGACAGCCGTCAAGTTCATCCTCATAAACAAATGATGTTGGCACTAGGATAAGCAAATGATGACGTCAACGAATGACTGGGTTATCGGCTAGGCGTACGGCCGATGACGTGACAAATCGTGATTGGATGACTACTGATGTGTCTGATCTGCGTGGTGGTCAATGTGGCAGATTATTGTGCTTCAGGTGGCACAATTTGGTTGTCCAAGGTGGCACTTTGTTCATATGTTCACATGGAACGCTGCGGACGTGGCGTTCGAGGTGGCTAGGAATGACGTGTCAAAATGACATGTTGCGAACCATGATTCAGTGGCAGTTGTCAAAGGTGGCGTTGCGTGGCATGATTTGGAAGCGTCGCGTGGCACAATGGTCCCGAGCGCGTTATCTGGTAGTGGGGATCTCCGGTGGAAGGCTAAGCTCGGGCACCGCAGTGGAACTTTTAGTGCCACATTTATGGTGGGGATGATCTCTACCCTTTGTATATAAAGCCTGCGGATGGAAAACAGAACATCAAACACAACACAATGTTGTTTGGTGTGATCGCCGAGGTGAGTTGTCGGGAATTTTCGCCATATTTGTTGGTGATCACCGTTGATTGGTGTATGCTAGACCTGTACTGACTGCACACACGATCTGCCAAAACAATGACAAAATAATATAGGGGTAAGGACCAGAACCCAAACAAATAATTTTGCCAGAATATATACGGAAAAAAACCTGCGAGAGAAATTGAAAACGCATAATAAAAAATAATTTTTTTTATGATCGTATCGTGCTTGCGTAGGTAGGTCGTACGGCTTGCCTGTACAAAAAAAAATTTGTCGCAAATGTGACTTTCGCCGAATATAGGTGAATTTATAGTCGATTTTCACCGAAATAGCCTCCCGAATGCAATGGTGAGGTCAGATCTGACCCAAAATGCTAGTCCTCAGATCTGAGATATTAACCTCCAATGCATACACCAAGAACTCTCCAAATAGACTATCCAAGACACTCCAATGGCTCTGATACCATGTAAGAATTTGCAAATAGCAATGAACCAAGGATCTAGAGGTCAAAGAATAACACAAATAGAAGAGAGATGATATGAACAAGAATAGATTGTATTCTCATTAATGATGCAAAATGCAAATAGAATATATTGGAGATCTTGGAGATTACATAATAGGCATGCTTATATACGCAAGGCAATAAGAGACTATGATAAGGAGCAGATAAGCTATCACCTATGCAAGGTAGAATCACATGTCCACCAAAGGTGGATTATCCTCCATTATGCAATGAAGTATGTGCAATATGATGAGGATGATAATGTGATATGTGCACTAAAGGTGGATCTCACACATAAAGTGGAATTTCTCCTGCACCATGTGCTAAAATATGATGAAACTCCTAGGTGTCTCAATGACAAACTACTATGCAATGCATTATCCTAAGTAAGATTAAGTAAAGTATAATTAGGAATATTTAATTACACCAACAATGTCTAATATATGATGTTATGTGCCAAATATATTATCCTGTAGTAATATGTAAGGAAGTGTGCATTATATTGCTGCATATATCAGGCATACATATTTAAACATATATCGATGCATACCACAATAAACAAGAATGTTACTGCCTGCAAATCTAACAAATTCTGATATGATCCTGATCGCTGATATGAGAATACTGATGCTCTTCGATGTCCCGTCTTGGTTGATCATTCCATTGTTGTAAGTTATTGATATTCGTATGAATGATTGATTGATTAAATGAATTCCTTTGATTTGATGATTTGAGGTATTGGTGAGTTATGATAAAGTAAATGTTGATTAGATGATTGAAAAGTGACAATATAATGAATGCTAATTCGATATATCGGTGAATGGTGATTGAATGAATGTTGATTTGATAGAGTGAGGCTTGATTGCCGAATTGTATGTTTTCTTGATCCCAAGACGAGCTAATGATTGATGTGGATTTGATAATTATTTGCTTGATCTTGCTGATTAATTGTTTGCTTTATTTCTTGAGGGATTGATGATTGATGGATGAAGGATTTGTTTGGATGGATTCATGAGTGATGATTAGTCCTCCTTCAATGCTTGGAATGGAATCTCCTTTATACTTTATTGGTGAAAAGGTCATCACCTTTCATAATATTTGAGCCACCACTTTTCACTATTGCCTTTGAGGATATCGTATTATTCCCCAAATTGATCTCCCTTGGATGTCCTCCTCAAATGAAACCTTCTCTGGTCTCCTCTTATATCTTCCAATATGAGGGAGAGACACACTTCTTCATCATGTCTGCCCTTTGCAATGGTCACAACCTTTCACAATTACCACCCTTTGGAACAATCACAACATTTCATCATTTCTGCTCTTTGAAAGGGTTGCAACCTTTCATACTTGTCGCTCTTTGAAAGCGGCACAACCCTTAATCATTGCTGCCTTTGAGAGAGTCACAACCTTTCCTAATTACCACCCGTTGGAAGAGTCACAACTTTTCATCATTTCTGCCCTTTGAAAGAGTCGCAACCTTCCATAATTATTACCCTTTGGAAGAGTCACAGCCCTTCATAATTTATGCCCAAAGAGTCACAATCTTTCATAATTGTCACCCTTTGAAAGAGTCAAAACCCTTCATAACTTTTGCCTTTTGAAGGAGTCGCTTATTTTCTTCTCATTCCTTTTTTCCCTTCCATTAATTCTTTCTTGATTCACACCTTCCCTTTTTTCTTCCTTCCTCTCTCCCCCCGTTCAAATGAATTTTTCTTCTCCCTTTTATATCTCATGTTTGAGGGAGTCACGACTTTTCATTTCATGCCCTTTGACCATTCAAAAAAACATAACTAAATTTTAATTATGTTATATTTTAATTTTATTCATTTATATTTTTAATTTCAATTTTATTATTATAACTTATCATTTATTATTAAATCCCATTTCAAAAAGGGGACATTACAGGGGCTGTTCTGACATCCCCTCCCAGTCCCCCTTTTTTGTGATTTTGGAAACATCCACGTAAAATATCCCCAATTTGAGAAATGCTTAACATGTTTCTCAATCCAACACCCTTTCAAGACTGTCAATTGGGGGTGGCCTGTCATCCCCAGAATCTAGCGGATGTCAAGACATCCTTGCAGAACAAAAAAAGTAAAAAGAACTTAAAACAAAAAATTCCTTGATTCATGGGCTCCCAAAACCAAACATGTGTCATTCAACAAAATAGTTTGCATGTGAAGGTAATCCCTAGTTATTATAATCATAGTCATTAATATTCCACCCAATAATAATACCATCTATTCATATATGTAGAAAAAAATATCACTATTATAGCTTATAAACCTTAATTAAATTTATAACCCCTTGCTATTGTTACAATTCGTTGTCAGGACAGTAACTACCAATGTGGATGAAGGCATTGAATTCTGTCTGTATAGCAAATGCCAACGAGCAAGGGATATATTAAAACTATCAAAATATGGATTCTTCATGCTTTTGCCATTGTGAACAATAAATTTCTATTTAAGAAAGACTATTGTTTCCAAGAGCCATCCAAGAGCCTGAGTTTTAACATTTGGCTTAGAAAGGAAAACATCAATATAGCCATCATTGTGCGCATGGTGTCCACCCAAAGCAATCTGCCAATTTAAAGATGAATGCATTGGTCAGATTCACTTGATGAATGACTGCCCAAATAGTTCCACAACAAGCCTAATACACTATCTTATTCAACAATCATGAAAGTAGCTCATTCATGGGTTAATTGTTCAGGAGAAAAATAATCAAAAAGAGAAATGGAAGGTGGAAGCGAAGGGGCCAAATTAAATTTTGAATCTTGATGGGCAGCTAAAGGGAATCTAGGAGTAGCTGGGGCCGGTTTTGTTATCAAGAATACTCCAAGTGAATTTTTATTGGGTGGCTCTTCGCATCTGGGTTCCAAAACTAATAATGATGCAAAGTGGGAAGAATTGCTAGCCGGACTAAAAGCAGCTTATGTGGGCGGGCATCATAATACACTTGCAATTGAAAATGACTAATAGATAAGGCAAAAGAAAGAATCTTGTCCTGATTGGCATCTCCAAACATTATTAGAGGAAGTCATATCCACGGTCAAAAAATTTGATCAAATATCCTTTGCACTTTGTTAGAGAGAGTGAAATATGGTGGCAGATTATCTTGCTAATTAAGCAGCTCTCCAATTTAATTTTCCTCCCTAGAAAGCAAAGATATGAATGACTGGGAAGATCTAGAGTACTATATTTTACACAACCAACTTTCCTAAAGATTGCCGCCTCCTTATGCTTAGTGATAAGCTCTTAATCATGGGATGGTTTGTATTTTCAACTTGCCTCTTTGCACAGATACTCTCCTATCAGTAATCATTATTATCAAAAACAACGTGATATTGTTAAGTACTGTAAATTTTGATGGCTCAATAGGCATTGGTAGAGATTTGACTAGTTTTTAGTATAGGTTATCTATTGTTTGTCTTGGTTGTCTGCCACGTTCCTTTTGCTTATTGTCACGCACCTGCCATAAGACATTGCATACCAGCCAAATCACAGCCTCAACTAATAATCCCAGGTGATGGCATAAAAATCATTTAGAGGCCGACTCAGAACCTTTTCCTAGGCAACGGCATAAATAGTAATTAGAGGCCAACTAGTATAAAATAAAAGGGAAAACGATTCAATTACCAATTACCAATTTACCAAAAGGGCCAACTAAATGAAATGTTTTAAGATAGTGATTCCTAACAAGGACAATTAACAAGGCAGCACTTGGGTTTAGAAGTGATTCACCCTTTGTTAAGGAGTGATGGTGATAAAGGTGGTGACTATTCATCACATCATGGAAAATGTAAAAAAGGGAGACTGATCCATTTGTGGAAGGCATCAAGTGTGAATGAGAAAAACAGAAAAGGAAATTGACATATAAGGCAGAATTATTATTGTCTTCAGCAATCCTCTTATTTGAGATAAGTTTGAATATAATATTAGATTATAAATTAATTGATATATATAGACGTACTTCGCAAAAATAGAGTAAATATTAATTGTGAGTAATTTATTTGCATTTCCCTTATGATTATTTATTAATGAATGCATATAGGAAATTCATATTGGAAATCAGTTTTGAATTTATAGAATGGTTTGCAAATAGGAAAGATGGTTGGTCTTCCGAGGTTCAGAAGATCTCAAGTACGCCAACCTGAGATGGATCGACCAGAAATCCTGCCAAGATTGTGGGTTGGGGGTGTTAAAGACCAGAAATTTAATCACGCCCCAGGCTTGAAGATCTTATCAAACACACCACCGTGAAGGTTGGCAAGAAATCCTGCCACGCTCGTGGGTTAGGGGTGTTGAAGATCAGAAATCCAATCATTCCCTAGGGCTTGAGGATCTTATCAAGCACGCCATCCCAAGATGGATGGACAATAAATCCTGCCATGCTCATTGACTGGGAGGTGATTGAGTGCTCTTGGGATTGTTCAAGGACGGCCAGCCTGCAGGGTAGACTGGGGGATAGAGTGGACCCGAGATCCTACCATGTTCATGGACTAGGAGGCAAATGACTGCTCCTAGGCTTAAGGGTCTTCTCAAGTATGCCACCCTGAGATGGATGAACGGAGCTTTTACCCATGCTCTCGCAATACAAGGGCAACCATCCTTGGGATTGCAGTTTGCAAACATTTCCAACGAATTCCTTGTTAATTTTTGTACCAGGAAAAGCACAAAATCCAAGAGCAGATATCTTAAAACACTAGCACACCAGAGATACCCTGGGAAAACCCTCCTCGAGGGAAAAACCCAACCACACAAAAAATGCTTTTATTAAATAATGATGAATGGCTGAATACAATACTCTCTGACTTCTAAGACTACACTAGAGTTATCTCCCCAAAATTATTGACTGATAAACAGTAATCAATCCTTTACAATAAATCTGCAATTACAATGGATTTCAAAACACTTGCAGAAGAATCACGATCATCTAGACTAAATATACACAATGATAAAACAATGAACTTCTACATCAACCCAATATCAAAAATGACACCCTGCCAATATATATCACAATAACATTGGCCACGAAAGCTATAGCTTCAATTCCTGTAACAGCACCCAGAAAATTGTCCTCACAGAACACATATAGCAGAGATATCAAAACCGAAGCTACAGGAAAACTCTTGAGATGCATAGTGGTGATGCTTCATAGAGATTTTGTGACTCAATAGCCACGAACCCATGTAGCACACAATGATCGACAGTTACTCATAACATGACTCTTTGAATTCCAAAGGCTACACAATAAATTTCTTCAATCCAGATTGCTGAAAAGAATGAAAGGAAGACGCATAGTATCTTGTCTGCTGTGGCACACGACCTGACAGCAGTTACAAAGAAAGTGCCATTTCAAATGCAGGAGATGAAGACCCTTCATAGTCTTCAATGATCGATACCAAAGAGACGTGACTCTTTGCTTGCCAAAAACCACACAAGTAGAATCCAACAATCATGCACGCGCATGACTCTTCAATGACTCTTCGATCATCCTTTGAGTTTCTCCCGAACATACAGGTCTTCATTAAATAACAGAACTGATAGATAGATGACTTTCAGCTAGTGAGCATAGAAACAACCATCACAGGTAAAGAAGATAGCTCCTGCAGCTACCATTCTTCAACATTCCTAATATAATTACCATAGGCTTATGCCTTGGCATAATTATTAATGCTACTAAGGCGCTCTGATTTAGAAAGGAATGATGCTTATATGCATTTATATGTTATCATGCAATCTCAACATGTAGTGTTAATACTTGTAAAATATAGATGTTATCATATGTTGATTATTGATTCATATTGTTGTAGGATCTAAAGCAGAATTACCTTATATAGTGTATTACATTTGATAATATTTTATAAAAGTTATGTTGATAAATGAATTGCATTCTTCAACTTAAGCTGGAATTGTTATTTTAAAACAAAAATCAGGAAGCTGCCAAGAAGGGACTTTACACTTATGGCATTAGGTACATTTTTAAAAGGTTTATATTTTGGCCCATTAGGGCTCTTATTTTCTTCAGATATATTTTATCTTGGGCAGTTTACACAGTTTCAAAATGGTTGTAGTAGGGCAGAGGCCCCTTGATAGAACCCTGAAATTACAATCTAAGAAGAACAATCATGAAAGCAAGACATATTGATACATCAAACTTTGAATGGTAAAAGGTGACAATCACTAAATTTGTGTGTGCTGCTTGCTATGGTACATTGACCCATGCAAATAACAATAGATTTGTCAAACATGTATAGTAAGAAAATGGTAAAAACTTACGTTTGTGGTACTTTGTATGCTGGTATCTGGTGATGATTAAATTGTAGCACATGTCAAAAAAAAATCAAAAGAATCATTAGAAAACTAAAATTAGCAAATGATAGATTCGATGTGCTTCTACAAATTTGTAACAAGCTTAATCAACATAATCAAAACAAATGCTCGCGAAGAATTTAAGAGCTTTCATTCAGAACTTCAAAAATAGATATATGAATACCCTAACATCTTGCCAGCAAAGCTTATATTCAAGAAAAATGCCCAAAGACATCATAGATAAATAACTATCAGGTTGCATTACTGATTATCTTAAAGTTGGTTATATCATTAGATTTTTCATCAAACTATATGATATATCCTAAAATGGTCAGCTTTTCTCCAATGTAAGGAATATCCTGATAAACACTGTCTCAAATAAGTGTACAGACATCACCCAGCTATAAATATTAGATATTGAGCATTTTTAAACCAATTCTCAATCACACATCTAGTTCAGTGCACATTCATGGAGAAATCACATTTCAAAACATGTGTGAATCAAAGACAAGCAAATCCATAAAATGATAATTAAAAAAGAAAAAGGTAGTGCAATCATCTCCATTCAGAACAAGTAAATTCCATTATGCATGTATGATTTGATTACCTCTCCGTACTGCAAAAACCAAATCTAAATCTATCACCCCACCCTAAGCCATCCACTGCCTGCCCCCATATCAATACAGTTCAATTAATTCGTATACCACCCCAAATGAAGTTTATCCCCCTGGCTATCATAGAAAATATTTAGCATGGATGTGCCGCAGTGACTATCTGTGTACATGTATGAGTGCTCTATATGAATCTGTCTGAAAAAATTGTGACAGGAATTTGAACAATCAATTTGTACATTCTTACTTAAATATTCATCCACTGACACCCTTCTCTATCTAATATGTTTTGTGAAGAAAGTGAAACAGCAGTTCAAATAGATGTCACAATCAATTCATACATTCGTTCTTCATTATTAACCCGCTTAGATGTCTCTCTCCCTACAATGTTTGCTGGATAGTCACACATGTTATTGAGTAGTATGACATAAATGATAAATCCCTTCTAGACTGTCTGTATGCAGGAGAAATTGAATTTAAATTTTTTAAGGATTGTCGTTCCAAACTGTCGAACAAGATTCAATCTTTACACGATTTGATGTCTCAGGTGATACAGTTATAAAAAGGTTGTAAAGACTTGTCTTTGTCCTGCACATAAAGACTGTGTACGTGTCTAGTATAAAATGTTTATGTATGTTTAACTTTTGTGTATGTATGTGTGCACACATGAACAACATATATAATGCATGCATAAGCATGTGTTTAACAAGGCATAAGCATGAGTATAAATATTACATAGACGTGTAAGGAAATGTGTACATACACTGAAGTAATTGTCTTACATAGACATCCATGTGCATTTTTATAAATTTTTAAATGAGCACAATGCTCATATTTCATATGCACAACATATGATGTACATATACTTCCACAGTATATACTTACGTCTATGTATGCAGTTCATTTTAGTTTCTTGTAACTCTTTCTATTCCAGCTATTTTAGATTCTACGTTACCTACAATACTGTTACTTAATTCACACAATTTTTTAAACAGAAACTAACCCATCACTATTTGTTTGTTTTTTGACAATATAACTCAATAATGGCCAACATCATGAATGCACCTTTTAATTATAGAAAAGATATAGATGTGGATGGATCAGATAACATTATTATAAGTCATCCGACAATACCAGTGTTCCAAAATTTTCAAACAAACCAATTTTTTTAATGCAATGACATTTGTACATTTTAATATTTGAGTAGTACATTGTAATTTCTATGCTAATATGCAATGTGCCTATTGTCTGAGTGGACAGCAAAATGTGATGTTTTCATTTCTGCTCAGGTAGCAAACTGCTGATGAATGTATAAGTGATCATCCTGGATAGAAATCCAAAAAGCATTTGGCTTTGACCCCTTTTGTTCCCATCCCCTATAGCTCAAGCAACCTCTCAGACACTATCGGATCACTTCCCCTGCCTCTGCTCTTTATCACAATCCCAGTCTCAGGAAAATTGCAGCACAAAATCCAACGATGGCCCTCAATATTGCTTACAAGCAAATGAGAAAGAAACAAATACATCCCAAAAAGACTATAAAAGTAGATTGACAGTGCATCTAGGAGCCAAAGCAACTGAGAAAGAACTCCAAGAAGGGGAAAAACAAAAACTAGAATGCCACTGAAAACCGGATATCACAGCTTCCAACAGAGTGGCAATTTCATTTTTGCCGCTTGCTGCAACTGGTGAGTTCAGGTAGACAGCAAAATACTCAGTTTATAATCTTTTCTATCGAGCCAAAACTTCCAATTTGATGAGGGTGACAAACCAATCTCCTGAGAAGCAAGGGAAGATCTTGAGAGCTAAGATGGGAAGGTCATTCCAATGTTGTATAACAATGAACTTCTCCAATCGCATAAAACAAATTGTTCCATCCAATCTTTTGTCCATTTGGGTCCTCTTTGTGAATTTGTTGGAGTTGATTGGGAACTCATGGTCAGAACCAATTTGCCTGACACCATTTTTTTCTTTCAGATTTGTCTGGAACCATTCCCAAATTTACAACTAAAACAATATCAGCAAAGTTGATGTTTTAAACACAAAGACACTGGTTAAATCAATAAATAAATATTTAAATTTTACAAGGAAAGATAACCAGTTCCAGGGATTTAAGCTAAGTTAGCAAATTGACCAAAAACCTAGATGACTCTGGTTACAATTGGTTTTAAAATCAGTGTCGTAACCGATTTGCCTGTGGATTCACACAGGCAATTCCTGCTGTGTTGAGGTGATTCCAGGAGAATTCCAAACAAGAAAAAGTTTAAGAAATATGGTGGAAACCAGAAAACAAGGGTGCTGAGAAGACGAGACGATGTTTTTTTAATTGCTTTGTTGTATTGTAAAGAAGCTGACAAGCCTTCAAACCTGATAAAAGAAACATGTCAGGGAAAGTAGTCCATGTTTGATTTTTTCCTTATCAAACTTTCCTTAGTCTTTTCTTTCTCCATTCTTCAAAACTGCTTTGTTTTCTAATTTTGGAGCAGATGGCTTACCTTTGCTTTTTTGAAAGAAATAGATTTTTGCATATTCTTAGCCATACCAATATGTGAGAAGAGTTGTTTTAAAATCAGTGTCGTAACCGATTTGCCTGTGGATTCACACAGGATTCCCAAATTTACACAGGCAATTTTTGTTGTGTTGAGGTGATTCCAGGAGGATTCCAAACAAGAAAAACTATAAGTTTAAGAAATATGGTGGAAACCAGAAAACAAGGGTGCTGAGAAGATGAGACGATGTTTTTTTAATTGCTTTGTTGTATTGTAAAGAAGCTGAAAAGCCTTCAAACCCGATAAAAGAAACATGTCAGGGAAAGTAGTCCGTGTTTGATTTTTCCCTAATCAAACTTTCCTTAGTCTTTTCTTTCTCCATTCTTCAAATCTGCTTTGTTTTCTAATTTTGGAACAGATGGCTTACCTTTGCTTTTTTGAAAGAAAAAGATTTCTGCATATTCTTAGCCATACCAATATGTGAGAAGAGTTGTTTATTGTGAAAACTTATTGAATTGTATACCAGTGAAGGCCACTATGATGCTGATTAGGAAATGTATTATTCTAATGTTGAATAATGAATATCTATCATGACATTCAAGTTTGACAAGTTGTTGTCATGACATTCAAGTTTGACAAGTTGTTGTTGAATTAGTGTTAGCTGTATTTTCAATATCTATAGCAGTTTTGATTGGCATATGCATGATATGCAGTAATCTGAACTTCATTCCTGTTTTTAGGCTTCAAATATGTATATATTTTAGGATTTTTTATATGTTTCGCATGGTCATACCCAGCACCTAAAATAACTTTGTTATATGTAGACTAGACTAGCGCTTGGACTCTCTTCTCGCTTGGATAATGGCGGGGCCCCGGTAACCATACTGTCACGAAGTATTTACTCTCTCTCTATCATGCCTCTTTGGCAGGTCATGCTTACCTATGCTTGCTTGCCATGCTGTCCTTCTATTGATAATACATATATACCCTTACCTACCTATAATTAATACTGATAGAAATAGTTTTGGTAAGGAATCAGGCATAGTGGAATAAGGCATTCAGGAATAAAACATCAAATTCAGATGATACTGAAACAGGGAAAAGCTTGATTTCATTTAAGAATATGATCTACTTATGAAAACCCTAAATACAACAATCATTTTTTTCTCGATATTGTTTAACTGGCCAAACTTGAAAAGTAAGTTGGCATATGCACAACCTAAGGTCATTATGGATGTGCTCTAGGAGATCAACTTATGCTTCCATTTACATGAGATAGTTGATAGTTGGATGCAACAAAAAAAAATTAAATTTTGATGTTATGGGGGAATTTCATTAATATTATATTTCTTCATTCAGTAAGCAAACAATGTATTTGAATTCAATCAGTTAGCAACATAGAATAATAAAAGATTGCATAACAAAGACAATATTCATATGTCTTGTCATTTAGATATTAGATTTTTTTGATGCCAATGTTTCAATTTAATGAGCAAAAACAACATGCATATTCATTCAAATAGATTCTGCTTAAGCTAGAGCGATGGCATTTTCTCATCATATCACTAAATGATTTCATAGAATACATCAAGCTTTTAGTTAATATACAAAGTACGGAACCAAATAGGTTTGACCAGTGCTTACACCACTTTAGGCGATGTGCAAAGGTGAAGCATTTGCCAAAAAGTGTACTCAATATCCATCTGTCGCCACTGCAGTGAACAAATGTGCAACACCAAAAAAAATATCAGCTGATTTGACAGGTAAAGTAGCTATACTAAACAATTAAATGGAATGGAATAAGTCACAAAGTGGTCAATGAATTCAACCAACGGATGAATCAACTATTGATTCAATTGCAACCCTGAAACCAATGTGACCAAAAATAAACAGTGACAACATATCAAAAGACAAATGCTACCTTTCATCTGCTGAACAATAAATGAAATAAAAAACAATGATGTGCAAAAAAATAAATAACTTTATTTGTATCATGACAAAAACTATGTGCACTGAATCATGCACCACAGTGTGAGAGAGACTCTGGCTAGACAAGAACAGATAATGAGACATTAGTGATTAGATACCAGATGAGGGTATAAGTTTTTAAGAGAATGGGCTTGCAGTTATTGTATTCCATGCAAAAATTATAATTGTTGATGCATTAACACTCGTTGATTATACTTTCAGATCTATTCAGCTTATTCTATCATAAACACGGTTCCCCCAATCATTAATTAATAGTCCATAAGAGGTGAAAGACAACATAAAATGATTTCCTCAATTACTATCTATACATATCCCTACTGGAATGGAGCAATCTCCTAGCAACACATCTGATATGATAATAGTAGTTTAGATTTCAAGAGATTGACTGTTGGAATAATGGAATGGTGTGTACTGAGAGGGGAGGGGTGAATCAGTACCCTTAAAACTTTTTATCAATTAACCCTTAATGATTTGTTCTTGTATTACCGACCATAGATGCTTTTCTACCTTATGCATGTAATATCAAAACATAAACTTAATTGCATGTAAATATTCATAGAAACATTCATGAAATGTAAGTACACATGACACAAGAATTGGTAACACAGAAAACCCCTGTTAGAAGGTAAAAACTGCGGTGGGGATGAAACCCACAAAGCTTCACTATCTGCAAAATGGAAGGTGCCGGTTAAGGCTACAAGTGCGATCACTTCTGATGATCTTACCCTGTTAGGAATAACATTTGAGACTTGTTAAGGTCTACTCTGTTAAGAGATTTAGCAATATTGTTAAGTGTGCACTCGGTTAAGAGATTTACATAAGGATTGTTAAATCCACCTTCTTAAAGGATTTTTTTTATTTGCTACAATTGTTAGAGAGTAGTCAAAAATACTTGTTGACCAGATAGTATGCAATCTTCAATTGCTGAATACAGATCCTTTAAGTACACTATGTATGTGTATCACCTATAGTGATTGATTAATACCTTTGTTTTGCTCGGTAGTCTTGAATCTTGTTCTTCATAACTGATTTCATCTTTTGCTGTCCTTCTGCATAAAACTCTCTGTCTAATCCATAAATGTCTGTTGCGGCTACAATCATCTTTTTTCTGATTGATTACTACACCTATTTAATCAATGAATTGACCTATTTAGGTTTCACACTTTTCAATGAAAACTCTATGATCAAAGGTTTACAACTTGACCTTGATCTCCTAGTTTGCATGTTTACAATCAGTTAGATTGATTAAAACAATTACATATGCTTTACTTGTCCCTCAAGAAATGGTTTTAAAGATAAGTATAAAGCTAACTATAAAACTCAAGTGTTTTATCTGACGTGTAACTCAGATCCACATTTTTCGGAATTAAAGTTGTCTCTCGGTAGACTGGTGCTCGGGTTGCTCTGTAGTCTTTCCTCGGTGATGTCTTTGTAGACATTCTGCTTCTCGGGTTGCTCTGTAGACTGTCTGTCGGTTTGCTCAATAAAGTGTGTTGTTGGTTTGGTCAATAAAGTGTGTTGTCGGTTTACACTGTAAACTGTCTGTCGGTGATCATGTTACCGACGGTTCAAAAATTGTTTCCTTTGTATACTAATGACAAAATATTATCCTTTAGGATTATCGTTGACATCATTAAGCTGCATGGATAGTAGCACATACTAAGACTCATGTTGCAGCTCAAAATATAGCTAGGTCTCAGGCAATGAAACATGCTTCTGCTATTATAATCCTAGACACTTAATGACAATGTAATAACAACACAAGACTGACATTAAACTCCAAAAGGATCTAAGAATAAAAATCAGAAAATTTGAACTTCATAAAAAATTAGGAAGTGATTATGAGCTGCCATCTGAAAATGAAAGAAAACAGAAGTGCAGAATACACTTCATACGCTAATCTATGAGAGGAGGTATGAGCAAAAAATTTATCTGATCATAAGTTACAGGGAAATAAAACATAAGCAATGTACCATAACATAGTGATTTACATGTGGAAAACCCTTTTGGGAGAGAAACCCCACACTCCACAGCAACTCAGTGAATTATTCAAATGTCAAAAATTACAATACACTTGCAAAATCTAAACCTTTATAGGAGCATCAACAAGAGATCTGGAGCAATTCTGGGAGCATAACAATACTTACAACACTCACTATCAAACCTCCATCTCAAGTACCTAATAAATAGGAGAAGTCATACTGAAACCATGGAAATTAGGAAACAATGAGGTAAAAATACCCAACCTATGGCAGCCAAATCACTAGTCAAAATCCATTGCCCAAATCCCAAGATGAGTCCATACGCTAAATATACCATATTCCTTCCAACTACCATAAACTCATCATAATCAACTCACCAACTTGGTGCTCCATTTTGGCTTGCCGTATTCAGCGTGGTAAAATGGCAAAAGAAGGATTCATGAAAGCAAGTGTGATCTTCAGTATTGTGGAAAGATTTCTAATCAACACCTAAAGAAAATTTTCCACCATCTAAGTAATGTGTCACTCAATTCAGTGAAGAGTGTCCTAGGGACAGAATATATTGAAAATGGTGGGTCTATCCATTCCAAGGAACCTGTTATGGAGGACTTTCTAGCCAAAATAAATAAGAGTATCCCAGCTAAGAACATTTGCATGTGGGTTGTGTTGGATCTGGTCAAACTGCATCACAAGAAAGGGTTGGATAGGGTGGTGAGGTTTGTGAGTGATGCATTGATTAGCTAAGGGAGTAAGGCCGATTTTCTCTTTTAGAAGTTTGAGGAAGTCTCATCATTTCTCCTTTGACCTATGGAATGTAATTTTGCATCAAGTTGTTACTCATTATGACAATATTCTAGCATTATGACAATATTCTAGGTGTTACAAGTTCATTCATTCTACCTAACATGGTAGGAATAAAGCCTAAAGGTGATTTGGTCAATACTGAAACTGAGGAAATTCATGGTGTTCAATTCTTGAGGTTAGCTAATAATAGTCAGACTTCTTAGCTTGAACCTGGTAGCAGAGATTGATCCCTTGAGATATTCTACCAAGGTGACAACTACTTGGGCATCTGTTGACAAAGATGAGTGGCACAATGGAGCAGCAGTTTCATGTGGTGGTGCTAGTGGCGATAGTTGGAGATCAACTTAAGGCTTCTTGCCCTTGTGGCTTTGGTCTTTTCCTTTTGGTTTCTTCATCTATAAGGAAATTTTGTGTTTGGTTATCTCTTGTTTTTGTTTCAAGCTTAGGTGGCTCCTTTCTATAGTTTATGTTTTGTAATCTAGTATTTTTGCTCTTTGGTTGAGGGCTCCTCTAGGATCTCCAGAATTTTAATAAAAAGAAAATTGAGCCCTGATGGAAAAGGGCACCACAATCAGAATACCAAACATCCTCTTGTTCATGACTTCTTTTGTAACCTCTCTGGTGCTATAGTGAATTTGGGAAACGAAAACTCCAATGCTTAGCCTTGCGTAAAAGAAAAATGGTTGAACTCTGAATGAAAGAGAGCTTTTGAAGTCTTCTGCTTTAGACTATGTTGGTTTTGTGCAGGAACATTCTCACTCAGCTTCTTGAACATTCATCTTCCTCCCATGAACAACCTCAACCCAGTGATGGATCCTCCTAAGAATAAACGGAGGCCTGTTTTAGAACTTGAAAATTCATTGTCCACCCATGGACAACCACAAACCACTGGCAGATCCTTGTAACCATAAACACAAGAGGCATATTTTTTAGAATGACTGTGGTAAGGGTGTACTCATTAGATGTGGTCCTGCTAGAGCTTGGGGGAAAGAGGGTGGTATGTAGGTTGGTGATCATAGAGGAAGAGAGGGCTGTTCCAAGGAAAAGTCAAGACATTGCTAAAGCAACATTTTTGGTGGCAAAGCACACAATGTCAGAAAAGCTGGTGTCAGCAGATCTACACTGTACTGGTGACTGAATGGTATCAAACAAATCATTGATATCAATAGTTTACTGGTCTTTTGTTGATTTTGGTAGTTGCTGGCGGTGGCTTACAGCGAGCATTATTGTCTGTTTTTAGTCATCCAGCCTGTAATTGTCATCTTGATAGTGTATCATCGTGATTCTCTACAGAAGCAGTTTTCAGCAATTATGATTGGTTTAGTGCTTTCCCTATCAGGAAGAGATTGAATATAAATGGTTGATAGCAATATCTATCCAGTACTTTGCTAAAGATCATAGATTTCATAAGCAGTTGGACTGGCAATATTATAAGATGTGACACTGTTTTTATGATTCATGCAAGTGCAGGGGACCTGCCAAACTCCCCTGAATCAGTAAAATCTCCCCTGAATCAGTAAAATCTCCCACTCCTAAGAAAGCAGTATAACCCCTCCTAGGCACAAATCTTAAAGATTATTATAGAACTGCAAAATTCAAAATATGATGACAAACTTCTAGGATGCACTTTCTTCTGAATTGAGGTAATCAATTAGAAATTTTATAGTAATGATCACTGAAATACAATAAAATGCAAAAACACATTCTTGTTTAGAATAAAATGGCAGACAAAGACAATCAATTTCTCATACTTAAGGTTTATTTGCACAGGTTATACCAATTAAATAAATTCCTTAACCTTGTAATATTCGGAGAAATTAAAAGTTTGAAGCCATAATGATAGACAAATCTTCCTTGGAAATATCAAACTTACAAGTATAATGAGATTAATTATTCTAGCATATTGAAATTCAGCATTTGATGAGGAACCTGTTATTACAGCAGTTTGCTATATTAGACATGGTGCCCATCTTATAGCAGCAGCAAAAGCTAGTGGCAAGATACAATATGAAAGTACGTAGTTGTGCAATGATTACAGTGTTGAACTGGCCTTTGGAACCTTGTTTGTACCCCATAGTGATTGGAGAATTTCTCTGCAACCAGCTTTTAAGATTGGGTATCCTAATAAATGAGGGTTGGCATTTGAGTCCCAAACCTTATCAGGTAAAAAAATAAAAATCAACTTAATGAGATGGCATCAACATATAGAAAAATGGAAAATTTCATTAAACCCAATACTTCTCAGGACAAACACCTGTGGTTTGTGGAGAACCAGAGCAACTACATGAGAATCCATAATATGTAATCGTTGGGCATCAACAATAGAAACCCTATCTGCAGCACTAGTTAAATGTGACCAACTGCAGGGAACTTAGGTTGCAAACTGCGAACCACACAAAATATTTGCCTACCTGAATTCTTTCTCTATCAACTGTGTCACCAGAGCTAATCATCTAACCAAGTACACAAAGGTGACAGTGTCAATGCTTTACTATTCAAAAAGCTAAGGTAATTCCTCCTGTAATTAGACAGGATCCCCACCCCCAGGTCACCAGAGTCGCCTGGGCCCTGGGGAACGGCATGCACCCCCAAGAATTTCTCCACAGCCAAACTTTCATCTTGGATGGCCTATTAAGCACAGGTCAGCATTTGGACACTGAATCTCGGCAGCTCAATATCAACATAAAGAAATAAATCAACACAAACTAAAAACAAATATTGTCACATATAGTCCTGCATCTATGTCCTTGCCTGATGTGTCCACTCCATCCATCTACAAACACCTGAATTCCAAATGCCAAAAACTGATGCAAAAGACTATTCCGATATTTGTTTCTGGGAATGTAGATGCCTATAAGACCTCAAGTCACAAAGAGTCTGGATCTTTTATGAACAAAACGAGGTCAACATTGGAGTTCCATAGAACAAATAGATAGGTTCCCTCTTTCACCAACTTTCTAGAAAGATATATATTTAACAGGGATATAGTTGGTTCAAAATTTATCGAATCTAATGACAAGGTATAAAATCTTATTGTGTCACTGAAATGGCAACCCTTTGCAAGAGTATGACCCAGATTCAATTTCCCTTCACTGCAATAAGGTAAAGCGAAACCCCGTGGAAAATGTAGCAAGGTAATAATATATTGCGTAATAAAGGTGTAAAGAGCATGGAGCACATTCAAGAATCACGCGGGTTTAAAATCTCTCAGAAAGGGTGCAAATTTACCTAAGAGACGCAAAATAAAGGCGGAATACAAAATCAAGCCTGTCTTCTTCGTGGAAAGGTGTCTTGTCTGATGCAAAACTTAATTGTCCGTTTAAGTACAACACAAAATACACAAACTTGGCAGCAATTTCCCAAATCCTGGTTTGAATTGCAATAATATTTACTAAATCAACCCTAAGCTAAACGAAGCAACCCTCCGGATTCACATATGGATCTTATCCTGGCAAAATTTAACATGGAGAAACTTTGTAAAACAAGATCGATTTAATAAGACAGTGAGAACGAAATATATATATCTACCTTAATAATTCTGCGAAGGTAGTGAGGAAACAAGGGACCTTGTCTGTATGTTGAAGGCGGACGCCCCCTCGAAAATGTTGGCAGCATGCTTAATTTTATCAGAGGAATACCTGTGCAGAACAGGGGATCGAATCTAAGAGTGACCTCCGCTTTTTCTTATTTCTTCTCAGTGCCAGCAAACAGATAATTTGATCTTGATCGAGGTCGAAATCGCACTCTACGCTGCCAACGACTTGTTTAGGTCGAGGGTTCCAACTTACGTTATTTCTTTCTTTTGTTCTTTTTAGTTCGCCTATGTCTTCTACACAAGGCTCAATCAAACTTAGCTTACAATACGATTGTTTCTTCGTCGTTTGAAGGCGGGTAGTCACACAGAATATTTAGAGTGGCCATACAAATTTAAATAAAAAAACAAGAGATGTTCTATAGCGAGTTTCGTTTCTTAACGCGTGAAGGAATTTTTCCAAGAGGCAAGATTACATAAGACAGCAACATTTCATTAACTTTCATTCATTTAAAATTAATATATTAATTTTTTGATGTGTATGAAAGGAAAGGAAAGGAAAGGAAAGGTAAGGTCATTTTATAGTCCATTATATCAGCCATATGTTTTTGGGTCTACGTATGGTGACAGCAATATGGGACTACCTCGTACTCCTTGCGGGAGGCATCCATTATGCTACAAACGAGGCGTATATACCCTACCCCCAGTGGGATTTGAACTTATGACCTCCCTTTCAAGAGTACAAGTTCTCCACCACTAGGCCAACTCAAGCGTACACAAGGCTCAAACAAACTTAGCTTACAACACGATTGTTTCTTCGTGAGTAGTCTAAGTGATTAAGAATGTCTAATTAATTTGATTTCAATTTTGTTTTCATATCATTTTTTTTGTTATGAATCTTGAGTAAGAAACTCGTCCTTTCGTAAAGTCTTGCCTCTTCAAAAAGCTCATTCACATTGTCCACCTTTAAGTTACTATCAAATCGATTATGAATATCTTCATTAGTTGCACACTCCTTAATCAAATATCATTTAATTTCCACCACCCCCTTGTTGCAAAAAATGTCATTTCTTCTCAATCTTCTTTGGGCATCATCCATCTACCTATTTCACATAGCATTTCGTAGAGATTGCCAAAGTTGTTAATATTTTTATGATAGTTTTGGCCTAAAGTCATTTAGAAAAATTAAAAGTTTTGTTTATATAACATGTTAACTAATTCAAAATAAATTGAACATTCAATTTCCACCATTAATATTATATCGTGCTAATAAAATCATAAATTTGCACTTTTCTATTTATTCTAAAACTTAATAGAAATAAAATCTTTCCATGTGTACATATAAATTTCAAATAACAAAAATAGTTACGTTTTTCCCTTATCAAATAATGAAATGCAACAAATTGCAAAGAGGATTGGAATTTACCAATTAATTTCTTTCCATCTTGGAATCTCTTACAATGTCCACATTTCTTGGAGAGGGAGAGCATCGTCAGGTGCTTTACCTTCGTCCACAAACCTGACAGTCCCCCACACACATTCCTTTCGGAAGGGGCCCTACCTTTCATGAGGGTGCAAACACGAGAATATATATGATTGTCATCTGAGTCTAGTATTTAGAACCTACACAACTCTTAATTGGTCACACACTATAAGTACCTCCTAACTAGTATGATCATCTGACTGGGATGTATATACGATTCATGTGAACTGGTGGTTTAATGTGATGCATTATGCCACCTTGACCAAGGTTTACAGGTTGCAAGCATGATTCATGTGATGTCAGTATTCACCACCTTTACTCGACTTGAATATTTACACTTCAGATCAACTAACTCAATAGTTTACTAACCAACTAACAAACCAATTACTGAATGTCTACTAACATAAACAATCATTGACAACCTTCAAGAGAAAGAAAGTTGCTAACAAGCCAATTTCTTAAATGTCTACTAACATTAATGGCCACCAACAACCTTCATGGGACTATTCACACACGAATTAATTAACAAATCCCTTTGGTTAATTCCTAACATTAATAGTTTTCCCTTTTAGCTGAACATGACCTTCCAATCTCCATGACACCTCAAGGGTTCTACAAATCAACTATTGGTTTTAAATCATATATTATTTTATGAGTGATTTATCATAATATTGTATCCTTTATCTTTGTTTTAAAAAGAATTAAAGGTCATTAAGCCTTATTGATTAACAATAAAGAATGTTGATCAAACTGGTATGGGTCATACAACTAATAGAAAGTTATGTATATACAAAAATTAGAACCTTTTCTTTAAAGTAATATGAAAAGTATATAAGAATTCATACTCAAATCTACTAAGATTCATGATAATGCACATAATGCACTGAACATAGATTTAATCTTACATCTGGTTATTGATTACATTCATTACCTTGTTTTGTTACAACATTAATACATGTTCCTAGGACTATAATTACTACCCATTATCGTGGTCAAGATGCAAGATTCAACAACTTAATATATATGCAATAGATAAGACATCAATTCTTTGTTTCATTCGTATTCTAATTGATATTATTGGCACTTCTTAATTGATTTAAGCTTTAATAATGAAAAGATTGTTATCTTTATGACTGCTACTGAGATGAAAATAATGTAGTCCAATTATTCAATTACAAAAATATTGATATGAATGAGGAATCAACATGCCTGTAATTCTATCTTGATAGAGTTTAATGATATTGGTTGTATCTTCTCAACCTTGATTCTCAATCATCCAAGAAGGAGCTTATTGATTTGAATTTACATGTGATCGATTGATCACTTTATTTCTACTGGTTAATGTCTTGAAACACAATTAACCAGAAGTGGTGAGAATAATGAATAAGAACATAATGTTGTCCAATGTCTCTAAAGGTTGATTTTTTTTCCAAAGTGAATGTTTGATTGTCGATACAAGAAAAAAAAAACTACTTGCTACGTTATCTTTTATATACATCTAATGCATTATTAATTTAATCTTTCAATACCTTCATTGCCAATGGTGGATATTACAAGGTAACGCCAACCTACAATGACTCAACTAAAACTTACATGAGCTTTGATACTTGCAATGAGAGTTGTTATCAACATTTCCCAAGTTCAAAATAAAGTCTTGAATAATCATTGCTTTGATGTGTGTGTGTGTGTGTACATATATGTAAATGTGTACATATTGCAGACACCTAAAATTGACTTGTTGCCCATGCACGACAACTTTACTAACTTTCATCTCAATTGATTAAATAATCTTTATTATTTAATTAATTATTTCGTTCCAATATATTCAAATTTCAAATTCAGTATTCCCCCTATTTCAATAATTAAATAATATTAATCAATTATTTAATTATTAGCGTCCAATTATTATTCTTTAGAGATTCTTTAATTATTCTTCTATTTATTACTTAAATAATTGTTATTATTTAATTAATCCCTTATCTTCACAATAATTAAGTACTCATATTATTTAACTAATATGATAATGATCAGTTTTATATTTATTATTATATTTATATGATAATGATCATTAATTAATCTTTCCTACTAAAATTAAATAAATGACAATTTATTTAATTTCCTAATTCATTCTTCTTATAAATAAATAAGCTTTATTTATTTATTTTATCCACATGTGCAATTAAATGAATTTTCTAATTATTCTTCTATTTCTAACTAACGTTAAGTCTCAGTCTGACTATTCAATCACCTTTTCTGACTGGTCAATCTATCTAGTCCTTTAGTCAATCTATCCAGTTGACTAATCAATCAATTAAGTCATCTCTCAATCAATCTAGTCAATTGTCTAATCAAATTTAGTTCACTCATAATCAAATGATTTAACAAGTCAATCTGTCCACTTCACTATCCAAACAATTGAGTTCAACTCTTCAATCAAACCTAGTTGAATATTCAATCTATTTTAGGCATCTCCTCAGTCACATAATACTGATTGAAATCTAGAATTTCTATAAAATGAGAGCTAATTCTCATAATTCATAACCACATAGTTTGAATTCTCATGTTGTTCAATTGAGCACAAATTGAGAATCCACATACTGCATTGAGAAAGAGAATAACAAGGGAGATATTTGGTTTGAAATGCATTATTGTTTTCAATTAATTTTATTATTGTTTATGCATTCAATTATTTGTCTTTCTCTGTTGATGTTTAGGGATACTAATTGCAACTAATAGATCTTTGTGGTTAGATCCTATTGTGTTGTTGCGGGTTCGAAGACTAAACTTACCCTTATACAAAATTGTGAAGCCTACGTGAACTGCTTTATTTTCTGATTTCGGGACTAATTTTTTATTTTGTGTAGGAATAGAATCATTCGACATAGTTGTGGTTTAATCGTTGCATCTAGATGTTCAAAAGCCGCAATTTTTATTTTAATATGACACAATCATTCTATTTTATCTGACTGTATTCTACTTTATATGTTTTTCTATATGTGGATTAATTTGACACAATTATTGATTAAACGTTCCAATTGCTATAAAGAAATGTCGCAACTACTATAACAAAACACTGCAACTACTATAAGGAAATGTCACAACTGCTATAAATAAATGCTTCAATTGCTATAACAAAATGTCACAATTGCTAAAAGGAAACGTCACAACTGTTATAATGAAACACCACAATTACTAACCATTCATCGCAATTACCTGGTAAATTTGTGTGTTATGCGTTTAATTTGTCAAATTTTAGTCAAATTTCAAGTCCTATGTTAGGGTTTTGTGTTACTAATATCATATTTGCAGCATGTGGCATGGAAACAAGATGTGTATTTGAATGAATAGCATTTCCATTGGGATATAAAATAAACTTTTACAATCTTATCTATTCTAAGATCAAATAACATTCATTTTTGGACATAACAATTGATCCATTTGTCTTGTGTTCTTGGTGTGTTTGCATGCTTTGTCAAGTAGAATCTGGTGGAACCCAAATTTACAGATTAATTTGCATACCCAGATAGCTCAAGGAAGTATTTTTTACCTATGTCGATGAGATTTATATGTTTTGTATTACTTAGTCTCATTTTCAAATTCATATTTCTTGTCGTTGCATGTGTTTTCACGGGCTTTTGTTTTTTTCATTTCTTTGCGCAGATCTATTCAATTACTAACGCACAATGAAGATCGATGGTGTGCGTGATTCCGCTATAAAAAAATAAACGATCTTTACCCATCGCAGAATCATGCCTTGTTGACAAGTGCCCGTTGAGATCTTGCCTGAGTGGGGCCAAGAAAATAAAGCATCAATCAGATCAAAGTTAATCTGATGGTCAGCGTGATTCCACAAACAGATAAGTGAACAACCTTTATCCATTGCGGAATCATGCATTGTCACCGTGTGTCCCGGGCCTGCAAGTACTCTAAGTAATGTAGGAAGATCTACGGTTAAACCTTAGTGAAGATCGACGGCATGCGTAATTCCGCTAAGCAAAGGTGCACATTGTTTATTATTCATAAGATCACGCCTGATCAACAAGTGTCTTGGGCTTGTAAATGTTCTGAGTAATGAGATAGCAGGCATAACAGCTGGCAGTACATGATTGGTCGAGAAGGTTGATAAGGATGCACGTCATTTCTGAAGTCACTTAAATTGCACACTACTAAAGCCTTTTTTATTTTGGCACGTGGGCATGATAACGGTGGCGTTTTAACCAAGCGAAAAAGGTGATCGAGTTTTAAGCGAATCTTAGGGTTGATCAGAGGTTAAAGCATGACAAAGATTGACGGTGGGCGTGATCCCGCAATCAAAAGATGCGTGTGTTTTAGCCTTCATGGGATCACACCTGAATGACGCGTGTCCCAGACCCACAAGTTCTAAGTAACGATGATCAGTTGTTAAAACACGGAAGGAATCGATGGCTGGCGTGATCCCGTGATCAGAAACAAAATATTCTTTATCCATTGCGGGATCACGCGATGATAACATGTTTCCTTGACAATGAAAAGGATAATATTCTTGGGTGGCAACATTGACGTGGATTTCTTTTTGTTATTTTTATATATTTAATTATGTTTCTGTGCCAGTTAGGGTTTTGTTTATTATTTGATACGTCATCATTTTCCATGCAGGGTTTCGAAGGTGGCAAGTACCATGGATCTGTCTAATGATGAGATAATGTGATCTTCAGGGACTAAGGAGGATGAGGACATGAAGAAGTTCTTAAAGGAATATTCACAAGGATGGAGAATGCCTAAGGATGGTCGACAAAGTCGGTGATTATGTTCTTGATGTTGAAGTTGCTCAAGATATCAGTGATAATATCCATTATCAAGCAAAATTTATATGGTTGCCAATAGATGAGAATGTGATCAAAGCACCATGATGATCATACACAGAATCATTATTAAGTTACCTCAGACAAATCACAAATGATTTGTTAGCATAAATCTCAATGGTTGATAATCGTTTTCAAACAAGGATGTTAATCGTTCCTTAATTGTAACTATGATTGTTTAGTTGTTGATATTAGGGTTAGGTTTTAGTTATGAAGAGACACATTGGTCTAAATCTTGTACACATCCCTTGGATTTTATATAAATAGAGATTCTAAGACCATGTGAAGGCAATAAATTATTATCATTATTATTGTTCCTAGTTTTAGAATCTGACCACAACTGCAACATGGACTCAAATGTACTATTATTTCAAAATCAATAACAGATAAGTGTTTTCTGTCTCACTTTTGGTAAGAAATTTTAATTCATTTCAATTAGTCCCTTGCAATTATTGAAGGAAGATTCAATTGATATTCTTCCAATGCTTGTGTAGAGATTTTACATGTCTTATATCCCTGTTTGATTATCAAGGAGTTCGTGAAAAGTTAGTGTTTCCAGCTTTTTGTTCAATTGGTCTCCCAACCAAAGGATTTAAATTCATTTCAACTAGCAAAGATATAAATAGGCTTAATTTCTCTACATCTATAACATTTGAATAGTTGATGGTGTTGGAATATATATTGTCTTGTAGGGTTGTACATATGATTGAAATTGGATTGACTCTATTGCCCAATTTGAAATAGGCACTGATCTTATCAATTATTGGATATAGTCATTTAGTTAATTGTTTAAAGTTGTTGAGATATTATATTCAACATTCATTCAATTTACACATATTTTTAAAGCATTCTTAGTCTTGTAGTTTATGTTGTATTGATTACAATTTGATTTCTTTCAAGTGACCTTGTCATACTTGAGAGAGAAGGTTTGAAGTGTATTCTACCTGCTATAAAAAACCTCCAACCAATAGATTAAGGTTGAGGTATAGGCCTATCAACCTTGGTCCTACAAAGCCAGAATTGTAGAAGTTCCAACCTTGCCTTTGGTTGAGAATTTTTAGTTGGCCAAATCACTTGGGTTTCCCAATATTGGATTCGAAAGTCCATAGGAAATCCAATCTGTTGATTTGAGCACCAACAGAACCCTTTTTCTTTTATTAGAGAGGCTTTTCTGGGGAAGTGATCACCTCAGAGGATGACCTCAAATCGGAAAATCCCTTTGTCTAGTATATAAATAAGATGTGGAGTAAACTCCTAAATGTCTTATACCTAACTAAGCTCGGGCAGGGATGTTGGTGATAGCTCGAATCAGGCCTACGTGCCTAAGGAGACAATGTGACCAATTAGAGACTTAAGTATCTCACACCTATTATCCAATTAGAGAGGCGCTACATATTTGACTAAATACCTTAAGCTAGAGGTCACTCATTACACCTCCGAACATTACCTTATTTCAGTGCAAGGGGAGGGAGAATATCCCCCCAAGATTCCCATCATATATTTCCCAAGAAGTTGATTTAATTGGGGGTGAATCCTCTTTGATCAAGATCTGGAAAAAGGCAAAAAAATAGGCACACCCTCGGGTATCACACTGGTGCTTGAGCTGACGGAAACCCAGGGAATGAGCCTGAAACATTTTAATAAAGCTTTTTGACCTTATCCTAATAGATATCTTTTTATTATTTTGTTTGTTACATGACCAGTGAAAAAATTGGTTTCTTGAAAAAGGCATTGAATATACACAAAGTGTTACAAAGTCCAATTTTGTAAAAAACTATACCTTTTGAATGTGTGTGTTTGTGTTTGAAATCAAAACCTATCAACTTTTACACAAAGAAAATTATGCAACTTTCATTAAAATGCCACATCTTTCATTGAAACAATGCACCTGTCATATTTAGAGTCACAATTACCATTTTTGGTTCACATTCGCCAGTTATAAAAGCCACAATCGTCCTAACTGCGTGATGCAATTGCCTGTCCTTTTACCAAATCATAACATCATCTTAGAATATTTTACTAATATAGAACACTAATAGTCTCAGTCCAAATGACACACTTACAATTTATTCAACGCAATTGACTAGTAAAAGTAGGGTTTCCAAATCGGTCAAATCATATTAGACTTAGGGTCAATTCACAGACTTACACAATATCCAGCAACACAATTTTATGTATTTGGCATCAAAGATCATTTAGGGTTTGCATGTTAGGGTTCCTTACCTTTTTGCATCATTAGGTCTTGGTCATCCTTGCATGTCATAATTTTAGGGTTTATCTTGCATGTAATTATTTTATGGTTTATCTTGCATGTCATCATTTTAAGGTTTATCTTGCATGTCATCATTTTAGGGTTTACCTTGTATGTCATCATTTTAAGGTTTACCTTGCATGTCATCATTTTAGGGTTTATCTTTCATGTCATCATTGTAAGGGTTACTTTGCATGTCATCATTTTAGGGTTTACCTTGTACATCCTCATTTTAGGGTTTCCTTTACATGCCTCATAGCTTTCAATTAGGTCTTGCATATCTTAGACTTGGGTATCTCTATCTTTTAGTGTATCTTTTGAACATTAGAGAATATACCTTCTATTAGATCTTTCTATAAGTGGTCGGTAGATTATTTGTGACCTCTCATATCAAAGCATCTTTTTATCCAAATATTATATTGTCTTTTCATTACTACTTGGAGGTCATGAACTTCTCTTCTCATCATTTAGGATTTCTCCTAACAAGTCATAATCTCAAAAAAATTAACTTTGTCCTTAAATATTTATTTGTCCGTCCTTAGTTGTCATATAGTATTATCTTACATTGTTATTTCCAAAAATAAAAAAATCCCAAAAACATAGTCTCATTCTTAGACGTCATTTTATCCCAAATCATCTTAGTCACATCTAGCTAGAGTCATTTTCATATAAAAAATACACCTTCTTAAAAGGACAAATATCAAATGGGCTCTCAAGTTCATTTAGACAACAAACCTATGACAAATAGTGTGTAGGCACCAAAACACAAATACATGCCCTTAAGGGAACCAATTGAGTCAACTTTAAAGAAGCTGGCAAAATTAGATGACCTCGTACTTCGAGAAGTAATGCATTATAAGCTAGGATATTTTAAACCATCCTGGTGGAATGACAATGACTTTTGTGAATACCATGGAACCAAAGGACATAAAACTTAAAATTTCTTAAAATTGAAAAATCCCATCCAAAATCTCATTGACTATGGCAACTTTACTATTAAAAATGTCCCAATAATTCACCTAACGAGGAGTTAGACATATGTCAAGATGCTATTCCAAAACATAATCAAAATCATATACCCATGTCTATCAATGGCCCACAAGTGACCTCCATATCTCTCACCATTTCTTCATCCACACCATCTACATCCTAAAATGCATACAATTATGGAACCTTTCCAGTTTACCCCTTGGGAATATCCACAATACAAATCCAAGGTATTTCATTTCTTGGTACAAGTCCCTTTAAAAATTCAACAATCTAAGATCCCCGTCATTTGCTTCATTCCCAAGAAAACTTTCTCCAATGAGTCTTAGTCAAAGTCCATTCCTATCACGCCCAAGTATTGAGTCCTTCCAGGAATCCACCATACATATCTGAATTCATACCACATGTCAAGAGGGTAATCCAAAGTATAAAGAAACAAGTCATAAAATTGGTCCAAGATAAAGATACCAAGAATGTCCAATCCCATCCAATCTTTAACCAAGATCCCATATCCCTATAATCTCATGATAATCCCCATATCCATTTGTTTCCTATCCAACATTATCCCCTTCCATCCCAAAGAAAATCATCCTTCTGAGTCCTATTAATAATCCACCTTCTAAATAAGACCATGATGTCCCTTATACTCTATCCAATGATACTATTCCATGTCAAGATCAAAGTGTCCCTCCATGTCCCTGACAAATCCTATCAACCCTCCATCTCCATGTCATAATCCTCGATGTCCACCACAATATCCTACCCACCCTCCATCTCTATGTCATAATCTTCCATATACACCTCAAGATCTGATCACCCATGTCCAATATAATAATGAGTCTATTACATATCAACTTGCTTCATCCACTTTCAATTGGTTCGGTCTGCTTCACGATTCTATCATTCCTTACATGTGTCCACTTCAAAATGGACTCGCATCTTGTTTCAAAAAATAATCAGTGTCCTATTGCTAAGAAGATTTTTTAGAACATGCACTATCAAGGAAAGGGGTTAGGCCTCAATGAACAAGGTATATTAGAACCCCTTGATATAAAAGAAAAATCTAATTATCATGGCCTTGGCTACATAGCCTACACTTAAGATGTTGGTATCCCTCCAAAGTCTGGCATTCCCCTATATAAACCTAAGTATGCACCTTCCCCATCATCCAAATCCATCTTGGGTCCTTATATCCCAAAGCCAGAGTCTTTTTCCCTTCCATTCATCTCAAGTCTATATATCCCAAATTTAGAGTCTTTATCTCTTCCATCCATCTCAGGTCATTATATTCCTCCATCAACCATCCATATCACCCATAGTCCATCATCCACTTACCCTTTCATAAATCAAGATCAACAAAGGCACACATCCTTGAGAACCTTCCAACCAGCCATCTATATGAACTCCTTCAAGATACTTCCATCTCATTCCTATCCATCCATGAATCCCGATGACCATGGAAGCAATTTGGATGCCAAGCATAAAATCCACATATATCATAGGATCAACCTGCCCCATTTAAAAGACATGTAAAAACAAAGAAATTTTTGATCCAAAAGCAAAAAGAAAAGTCCAAAAGGACACAAAGGTCCATCAAGAAAAACAAAAAATCAAAAACCATGTGGATTCTTAAGTCTCTTATCAAAACGATGCTTTCAAAAGGACTACATAAGAAAGAAAAATCAAACATCACGTGGATTTCCAAATTGCTCATAAAAGCACCGCATCCTAAAGAAAAATCAAAATTTGCATCTCCCATGCTATTCTGAAGGCTCCCATCATTCCTCCTCATCAATATCTTCCATCTTCCAAATCTATTTTGGGTAACTATGTCTCAAAATATACTACCTCAGATCCTACATCACCTCCTCCATCTATTTTGGTTCCTTGTATCCCGAAATCCATGCCCACTTCTCCATCCAAATCTCAAAATCCAAAATCTATTTTCCTTCCGCCACTTCACCACCCCTCAAGGTGTGTACCAACATTGATCTTGCCAAAATTTCCATCCACCCATACACAAATATTCCAACACCCCGTCCATTATCCAACACCTACTTTCCATCCTTACATCCCCCTTATCCAATCTTATGCATAAACCCTTACCCTAGTCCACTTTATCACTCATTTCATCCCCTTTTCCATCACCTTTTCAACATCTTTGAGAATAATTTCAATAGCCATGGTTCATTATAGTATGTCCTTTAAGAGTATTTTCCAAAGAACAAGATGCTTCATTCCTTCCTTCATTTCCTTTCTTGTGTCCATTGTCTTCCAAAAAGTAAAAAAAAAACAAATAAATAAATAAATAAAAATGAAAAAGTCAAAAAATTGTCACCATGGTGAAAACCACTTCTTGTTGTGCCTTGGGCAAGTACCATGATGAAAACCTGGTAAAAAAGCATCATGTGCAATCCATTACCCTCTTGTACTCTACACTTGGGGGCGAGCTTCATTCATGCTATCTTGCCTACTATAACCTCCCATAGGGTCTTCGCTAATGGGGCAATACAATACCATGCGTGTTTGTATTGGGGGTTTAAAATGGGAAAAAAGTAGGGTAATAAATTATCTATATAAGGGGGGTGGGGGATTAAGAGGGTTTATAGAGGAAAAGGGGTGTAGGGGGTATTGGCTGGGTATTGGAGGGGGGTGATAAAAAAGGAGTTTGGGGCAATATTTTTTTAAAATACTATTATTCTTTAGTATGCCACAAATGCACGTGCTATTACCTAGGTTCACTAAGTGAAGTCCCTGTGTAACCTCCATATTACTTTTTCCACATTTGATCTTGACAAGGCATCCTGCATACTATCTACTTCACTTTATCCACACCCTTTAGTACATATCCTTTTTCTTATCTATCCCTTACCTTCGTCATCCATTATCACATTTTAGATTGCATATCTTAAATCTATTTCTTGACCTTGATTAGAATTAAGGACACAAAATCCAAAACATGTTTTCATAAACGTCTTGAAATGTCCATTCCCCTAGAACCCATGCAATTCAATGTTTCATGCAATTGCCTACATAGCCACATATCCAATCCCTTAGCTTGGATAAACATGTTGTCCCGTTGTGAGATAGTCCTTGCAGCCAAATCATCTTTAATTCCATAATAAGCTACCCTTGTCTTACACCTATCCATTTCCATCCCACCAGTTCATTCATCCATTCATAATGTTTTATGCCTTTCTAGACACTAGGGTAAATAAATACATCTTATTTGATAATACATCTTGACAAATGTCTTTTGACTCAATCAATAATCTAAAAGTCCTAAAAAATAATCCTATAAATCGTAAAATCTCTTTAAAAATCCTAAAAATTGTAAAATATCCTAATTTTAAAAAAAATGAAAAAACATAAACAATAAAAAAACAACCTTCTCTTTGTCATCATCAATAAAACAATCATTTTACAATGAAATTAATTGTGAGCAAACACAATATTACATCAAACAAAACATCAAGCTTAACAAATCATGCATCAACAAAAACCTACCAAGCTAGTCTACAACCTAAGTGATCAATTGCCTATCAGTTTTAAACATCCATATCAAAAAATATTCCTTTACAAATATGTCTTTCCTAGAACAGGTGCCCTATCAAATATCGTGCCTTAACACATATGTCTTTCCTACAATAGGCATCCTATCAAACATTTTCCTATCAAGAAACACTCATTTTTGGCAAGAAGATCAATATGGTTGTTGACTCATTTGGTTAAGTTAGTTTAATCCTTTTATTGATTTATATTGAGTCATGTTTCTATTCTTCTCTAGGATATCCACAAGTGATGAGATAAGTCATGATGGTTCATGATTCTATTTTTCTTTGTCTATTGTTTGTGGGATGTTGTTTTTATGAATTCTGAGAAGAGTATTTTGAGTTTTTGTGATTAGGCATGTTCACCTATGAGCAAAGTGTATAGTTGAAAAATGGAAGCACTTCCATTGTAAACTGGTTTAGCCTTCCAAGTAGGTGGTTTGGGTTCATGTCAAGTGCCTTGAATGGGTCTTTGACTTGGATCTGGATTTTCCCCTTGTTCTACCCCTTTTCCACTTCTCTCCGGCCTGTTTTTGGCACCCTGATCTGCAAATTTGAAGTTCTTGACTTCAGGGTCAAGGTTGACCTTTTGGGTCAAGGTCAACCTCGACCCTGACCTAGGTCAAGGTTGACCTCAACCTTGACCTAGGTCAAGGTCGACCTCAACCTTGACCTAGGTCAGAATTGACCTTTTTCTGGCCCAAAGTCCAGATTTCAAGTTTCCAGGGTTTCCGGATGTCAGGCTTCAGAAAGATTTAATTCCCGCTTCCAAGTCGGCTATTTTGGTCTTCGAAATGATGAATCTTAAATTATATTTAATATAGGTCCTCTTCTAGAGGTATAGGTCTAATGGGAATTTAATTCTCCTATGTAGGCCTCTCTAGAAGATTGTGCCCTAGATTGGTATATAAGGAAGCTTTCTCCTCTCATTTTCTCTAACCATGATCATTAACCATCTAAGACTTGGGAAGTGAAATATAAGTGTGAAGGACAAGCTAAGAAGCAAGATTTGAAGCAAGCTAAATATCCATTGAAGCATTCATCTATTCTTAAGCATTCAAGCACTTTTTAAGCACTCAATTCATCAAGGAGATCCATTGGTAGTCATTCAAGGATTCAAGCTCTATGAAGCTCTCTTGTTGAATATTTATCCATCCACATTCCTCCAAGCCTCCTCCTATTCAAGGATCCATTCAATATTGGTGTTGAAGATCTACAAGCAATTGATTTGAGACATCCTACATTCTACATTCTACATCTCATATTCATTTGGTGCATACATACTTGTGGATCCACGGATTCGAATCCACCACAAGGGTTTCCATACAAGCAAGGTGAATTTGTTCATTTACTTTGTTCTACTTATGCAATTTCAATTATACTTTGAGGTTAATTCCAAAACTGGGGTTTGACTAAGGCAAACCCCTCCCCCCCAACAAACAAATCCATTTTTCTTGCAAGTACAGGTTCGGAACAACAAATTGGAGTGTAGATTCGGATACCCTTTTCAGCAAACTATCGGGATCTGGAAATAGATTTTCCGTCAGAGGTTTTAGAGGTCGATTCTGCCCTAGGTCAGAATTAGAAATTATGGGTCAATTGTGACATTCACTTGAGGGTCAAAATCATAACTGTGCCAGATCGGAAAACAATTTATGGGTTTTGTCAGTCTCTGCATTTCTGTTCCAGACCCGGTTGCATATTTTCCAGAAACTCAACACAGGCATCAGAAAAAGGGTATTTCCAAATCTGCTATGATGTGAGGTAGGTATTTTACTCCATTATTCTTTGTAATTATTTCCATATTTACACCCCTTATCAAATACAATTAAATGTATATGGAAAATATGTGCATAAGGTCACTTTTATGAGCAAATCTCCATTGTTCTAAACCCTATCCATATTTTTTATCTTTACATTTTGGTGAACCCACGATAGACAACTCTTTCTTTTTTGGTGTTAGATTTGCATTTTGTGTTAGATCTTACATGCATTTAAAAGTAGATTTCTTTTATGCTTGTGCATTTATATGTCAAAAATAAAAAAATCACAAATTTTTTTAAAAATACAAAAACATTTACTTTTTCATGCTTGTAATGTTACTTTGTGTTCAACATGTATGATTTTTGTTTTGAATTCTTTGATGAGGCTTTTCTTGCGAAAGAGGATAGATCTCCTAATGAGGTACATGGAAGTGAGGATGAAATTTATTTGAATAAGATCTCCATGGATCATATTCCTATTCCATCCTCCTCTACAACCTCTCCAATTGACCTTTACCATAGGGTGTGTGCATGGTTACCTTCATGTTCCACTATTTACAACATTGATACATCTAGAAAGACTTCATTTAGTGTGTGTGATGTTTATTTTTCCTCTCTTGTATTACCTTGTAAGGATATACTAGAGCAAGAAGATGACTTTAATCTTTCTCTTTATGGAGATGAGTTGAGGATTGATGTTAATTCTTCTCCTAATATATGTCTTTTCTATGAGCCTACTTTAGAATATAATTTACCTTCTTTCCCCTTTAGGGATCAAGCTTTAGTGATTTGTGGCACTCCTACAAGGTGCTTTATTGATAGGGATGATAATCCTCCTATGTGGGATGAACCTTTGGATTTGGATGTTGATTACTCCCTTCCTCATGAAGCCATTGTGGATTATCCTCCTATTTGGGATGAACCCTTGGATAAAGACATTGATTTATCCCCTCCTTGTGAAGAATCTTTGATACAAGAGGGTGATTTATTAATGGATGACATATTCATACACGGCGATGACTCTTTTTTCTAAAACACACTCCCCCTTATGCGGACATTTTAGAGAAATAAGAAGACATTATAGATGCTTTACCTCCATTTGGGATTCATTCTCATGATGAGGCATTAGCGGAGAATGATATGAATTCCCTTAATGCTCTCCCTCTTAGTGATGATCTTATGGAGAATCAAGATCCTACCTCATCTCCTCCTAGAATGTCTTCTTTGCATCCTTCTTGTGAATCTATTCGTAATGTTGAGACAACTAACATGGTTTATCCAAAACCCTTGTTGACTATTAAAGGTTGTCCTCGCATTACTATCAAGGGTAAACCTAGAGATCCTTTGGATTTCTTTGATAACACAGATTTTGTTTCACATGCTTATCGTACAAGGAATAACCCTCAACATAAGCCGATGGTTCCTACTTATTTACCACCTTCTCAACCCATTCTTCCTCCTCTACCCCGTCTTCCTAGCAAGGAGTATGATTTGATAAACCAATTACGCAATACCCCTGCCAAGATTTCTTCATGGCAGCTTCTTCAAACTTCACCTACCTACCATGAAGCCTTGCAAAAATATCTAGCAATTCTTTCCACTCCACCTCCTAATCAAGAGAGCATCAATGCCTTCTTACAGTGCATGCATGCTACCCCAGGTCCTCCTGACATTGTATTCACTCAAAAGGATTTACCTTCTAAAGAAGTACATAATCAATATGATGCTCTTACGGTTCTTGTTACTATCAATAAGAGTATCATTTGTAGGACATTGATTGATAATGGATCTGGGCTTAACATTTGTAGCATGGACATGCTCAAATCGATGAAAGTCGATCTTTCAACTATTCAACCTGACAATGCTCCTATACGTGGCTTTGATAACATTGATAAGAACACTTTGGGAATCATTACCTTGTTAGAATTATTGGAATGATGTACTGAGAGGGGAGGGGTGAATCAGTACCTCTAAAACTTTTTATGTGATTGGCCCATTAACCTTTGTGTCATCAGATTTGTATATACCTATCTATCTGTTCATCTTTGATTATTTATGTGTGATCATAATATAAGTTCTTAATATGTATAAACATTCAAGAAACATTCAAGAAAACAAATAACACATAACACATGATATGATATCACAGAAAACTCCTGTTGGGAAGTAAAAACTGTGGTGGGGATGTCTACCCACAAAACTTCACTATCTGAAGATAAGAACGGAGCCGGTAAAGGCTTACAAATGATCACTTCTAATGATCTACCCTGTTAAGAGTATTAGAGTGGAGACCTGTTAGGATCTACATCGTTTGAAGCTTTTAGCAACACCGTTAGGTGTGCACTTTATTAAGAGATTCATCAAAGAACTATTAAGTCCACCTTCTACAAAAGGATTTCTATTATGATGCACTTGTTAGAATGCAACTACAATATAAATGTTGATCTGATAGTGAATGCAATCTCTAATTGTTAATAACATATCCTGTATAGCTTACAATGTATGTATGTAATCACCTTGAGTGATTGAGTAATACCTTGTCTCTACTTGTCGGTAGCTTTCCTGTGTTCTTGATAACTGCTGTGATCTATTTCTGAACTTTGCATGAATTCTCTTCTTATGCTAAGATGCTCTCCATAGCTACTATCATTCTTCAAATGATTACAAGTCCTTGTTATTACAAATGATGGAACATCTATTTATACTAGTTTCTAGCTCTATTCTTGATTCACGCTTTTCAAATTAACTCTAG
>MU225997.1:320618-330890 GCA_018584345.1 Thuja plicata
TATATATATATATATATTAAATCCAATTATACATGATCTTGTAGGCCTTCAAACAAAGGGAAAATTTGTATGTTCAGTTAGTGGTCCAAAGATGAAATCTCGTCATTCAACAAGTTTAGAAAAATAGATGTTTGATGAGTATAGACACTTCCTCCACAAAAATCACAAGTATTAAACTACTAAAATACATCTTTTCAATGGGAAAGAAGAGACTAAATCAAAATGATGAAGAATGATACCTCGCCTATGGAAGTTGGAATATAATAGAATTAATCGTCGAGGTAATGTCAATCAATCAAATTGTTTATCTATAATACATTATATGTTTGGAATTTATATTTTTATAGTATTTTATTTACTCATGTTGTAATTGATGATGATTGTCATTGTTAAGTTTTTGAACTTATATGCTTCATGAAGGTCTTCAAGGCATTAATGACCAACTTCCAAAGGGGCTAAAAAGTTATCCCGAACAATTTAGTAGGTTTCCCTACTATGACCAGCTACCAATTATGAATTTGTTTGATACTATGCTTATCGAAAAGAATATAACTGAGACATTATGGAAAATATTGGATGGAAGGCGTGACAGAGAAAAAATTGTCAAAATATGTAGTGACATTCAAGAATCCAATCATGCAATGAAAAATTTAATTCAGTCAAATAGAAATGCAGACCAAATTAATATAAATGCCCTTACTTGGTTATTAACAGAGCAACAAAGTAATATTATAAAAGAAGTCATACGAAAAATTCAATTTCCCACCAGGTTTGTTGTGAACATAAATAATGTCATAACAAAGAAAGGTGAATTTGGGCCAGGGATGAAAATGCATGATTGGAATACCTTTATTAGAAATTCATGTTGTATATTTACTATATATTTGTATACTGCATGTACATTTCATTGTATTATGTTTACTAGTTTTGGAAAAATAATGAAAAAATAATTTTATAATTGTTGCAGTACCTTCTACCTCTATCTCTCCCAGACCAGTTCAACAGCAATGTCAAGAAATATATATACAATCTTAGAAAATACATGAGGTAAGTAGTGATATTTGTTCAATTTGTTGTATAGATATTATATTTTCCATTTGTTTTACTTGTTATGCATTATATTGCATATTATTTTGTTAAGTCTCATTAATATATTTGTGTCTTGAATCGCTTGCACTAGATGGTTGTCATATAAAGAAATTCATAAAGAAGATCAAAATTATCAGAAGAGAAAAATTCATCGTCTAATGTGTGGAAAAGTGTCTACCTTCTATATTTTTCAATGCACAAGAACACTACTTCATACACCAAGTCGAGGAGATTGAATTGTGTGGACCTGTACACACAAGGTTAATGTGGATGGTTGAGAGGCACTTGAAATTTTTGAAGGCTTTGGTTTGACAAAGAGCACATCTTGAGGGTTATATGGTGGATTAATATATGCTATACCAAACTATGGTGTACATTACTTAATATCTTCCTAAGTTGGCGGCAAAGGTCCACGCAGATCGCATTTGTGATCCCAACTCCATTAACAAATTTGAAGGGGAGTACCTGATTGGGAAAGATAGAATGAGGTAAGTAAGAGGTAATTATAAGATGTTCATAGACATTAATCTATATACATTTTACATTTGGTTTATATATATATATATATATATTGTATTTAATTAATTCTTAATCTTCAACATACATCAATTGTAAGTAGTCTATTTATTTTTTATACAATTGGTCGAGAGTGAGTTGCACTATATTTGTATGTTGCAAACAATATTGATTGGATGAAGGTATGGATTGAACGATGTCAACTTTCTGGTCGCACATTAACATGGGAATGTGTGGCTTCATTGGTTAAAGAAGTTCATCGTAATGGAGATTGCAATTTTACACCAAGGGAAATTAATTTAACATATGGTTTAAGAGATAAATATGTACATATAAATATATTAATCACCCATATTATTTTATTTTTTTCAATTTTATTGATGTGTGTGTATGTCAAACACCATATGACTATGTGGTGTAGTGGTTATAAAATTTGCATCAAAAATTTTGATGACACGAAGAAAACTTGTGATTCTGGGATAACTACAGTCTTTCAGGTGACTAATGTTTCATCTAGAAGTGACATACATCTTCAAGTCTCAGAAAATCGATACCATGGTATTTTGGATGATATAATTGAGTGTGACTTTAATTCCTTCAAATTAGTTATGTTCAACGTCTAATGGTACAGGCTACGATTGAATCAAAATAATACTAATATAACTGTTATTAAACATGATAATAGATTTAGAATGGTTAATACAAGGTTGTTTGAGCGAGTTGGAAATGAGCCCTATGTTCTTCCAAGACAATGCGAGTAGGTATTTTACTCAGAGGTTCCACATAAATCGGGTTGGTCATTGTTGTTAGACATGATCCACAAGGAAGGACAGTAAAGTATAATGTGATGGAAGAAGAAGATATCAAAGAAGTAGAAGATAATGTAGATTATGATCACGATCGACAATTAGTTGATGATGTGCCTGATGAAGATGTTGAAGAAGACGAACTAGATCACGATGATGTTCATGGAGATGATATCCATGTCGATGATGACATTATTGAAATAGAAATCGATGATGATGATGATGATGACGACGATGACGATGATGGTGATGATGACATGATTGAATTGTATGAGGTATGTGATTAGTATATTATCTATTTGATATTGATTTCTTGGTAGAATTTTATTTGACTTATATGGCTACATAATTAATTCATTGTGTTTTTAATTCTAATGTCATTACATAATTAATTCATGATGTACATTTTAATGTTTTTAATTCATGGTCCACATCCAGCAGGTCCTAATAGTAGCATCATGCCACCTCCAAGAGATGGAGACAAAGAGAGTGTCAGCTAGCCGTCATTTTGTGTGACATTTTTTGAACCTTTGAGGATTTCTTATTATTATTGATACATTATTTTTTGTATATATGAGATGAGGCATGATTTTTGGGAACAAACTTATATTTTGCGTTTATTTATGGAATGTGGACTATTTATTATTTATGTGATGGATGGTGATTTATGATACATATGTGATGGATTACAACATGTTTATGATGATTCTAATGTGTTGTATAATTAGGACGTGTTATATGCTTATTATTTATTATGATATGATGTGCTAACATGTGTAATGATGCAGGATGTATGTGATGTAATGCATGATTATGATGGTAATGTATCATGTTCATATATGGAATATGAGTGATGGCTATGATATGACGCATGCATGCATGATCTCTATAATGAGTTCCTATAATAATCAACATTTTTTTGTCAAAATTTCGATGAATTTTGAAGATTCATACTATAGTGGCCTTATCTAATTCAAGTTTTTATGAAAAATATTATAAATAAAAATAGAAATTATTATTATCTTAAATAAAAACTTAAAATAAATTAGAGATATACTAAAGTTACCATTCCAGTTTAATTAATGTCAGGGTCATAATTCAATTTGTGGTAGAGTTCAACTATACTATTTAAATAGGATTAGGGTTTTATTCATCCAAGGTGTTTGAATCACTTAAGATTCAATGGAAACATGTTAAAAAGTCTCTTTATAATTAAATAAAACTGCATAGGTTTTCACCTTTCTATCATTTTTTTATGGTCAACATGTTTATGTCAAAATAATAATAATTGCATATAAAATTGATTGATTTAAGGTATTTAGACTTATTTACACATTTATAAATGTCATTATATTGATTAACTTTAAATTTCATTATATCTATTAGGGCTTATGATTTATGATTAGGATTAGGGTTTAAGGTTAGGTTCATTCTTTTGACTATAATCGTGTTTCCACATGATGGTTAGTATTAAGGTTAGGGTATATATTAGAGTTGAATTCAAGATTAGGGTTTAGCATTTAGGATTAGGGTTTATTATTTACAATTAAGGTTTAGGGTTCACCATATAGGATTAGGCTTTTTCATTTAGAATTAGGGTTTATAATTTATAATTAGGGCTAGGATTAGGGTTGAATATTTATGATTATAGTTAGGATTGAGGTTTAACATTCAAGATTAGGGTTTAGTAATTAGGATCGGGGTTTACTATTTAGGATATTATTTAGGTTAAGATTAAGGTTTATAATTTAGGATTAAGGTCTAGCATATACAATTAGGGCTAGAATATGGTTTAGCGTTTAAAATTAGGTTTTACTATTTAGGATTAGGGTTTAGCATTTAGGATTAAGGTTTAGCATATACAATTAGGGTTTAGGATATGATTTAGCAATAAAATTTAGGAATAAGATTTAGAATATACAATTAGCTTTAGGATATGATTTAGCATTTACAATTAGGGTTTATTATTTAGGATTAGGGTAAGATTAGGATTTAGGATTAAGATGAGAGGATATGGTTTAGGGCTAGGTATAGGATTTATATCATGATTGAAATTATAGATAGTGTTAGGATTTTTATAGTATTTTAGGGATTATGATTTAGGATTAGGATTAGGGTTTAATATTAGGTTAATGGTTTAGGGTTTATATCATGGTTTAAATTATTGCTAAGACTAGGGAATTGATTAGAGCTAGAACTAAGGGTTAGGTTTAAGATAAGAGGTTTAGGTTTACACCATAGATTGGGTTCATACTAACCATGATTAATGCTAACCAAGATTAATAATATTAATACTAACCATGATTAATACTAACCATGATTAATAACAACCATGATTAATAATACTAACCATAATCCTAATATTAACCATGATTAATAGTAACCATGATCAATAATCCTAATACTACCCATGATTAATACTAACCATGATTAATAATCCTAATACTAATCCTAATTCTAATAATCATAATAATCCTAATACTAAACAAGGAACTTAGTCGTGAACAAATTAGGAATTGGCCACACAAGGAAGTCATAGTTTTTAGCGGGGGAATTTTAAATTTGTGGAGGAACAGTTGTGCGCAAGTATGAAAGGAGGTCGATGTATTTGTTTTCCAATTTCGTGATTGTGTCTTTGAAGCTCTTCCCTGCAAACTTTGACATCCCCAAGTGATCACTTTTCTCCCCATTTCACCTCTCATTTGCATAATCTATTTGCTGGATTCAGTCATTATTTGACCTTTTGGAGCTTTCAAATCACAGAAGTTGACCTCTTTTCCATAGATTTAAAGGTTAGCTTATGCTTATTCTTTAGTTTTCACTCCTAGGGTTTTGTTTCTTTATGTGTGTGGGTGTGTTTTTGTCTAGGGTTACACATTGAAAATAGTTTTAGTCTAAGCCAAGATGAGTTGTAATGAATAGTATAGTCCACAATTAGTCAGTTACTTTTAGTTAATATCCATAACTCACTTACAACCATGTGATTAAAAACTAAACTTACAATATTTTCAAGCAGTCCAACTTATCATAGATACTTCACATCACATCAAAACTCTTCATGTTTCCTTCATTAACATTAAAATAAATGCTTATTTTGGACAAATCTCCATTTCCTTATAGTAGATACAACTTCTCACACCATCACTCATAAGTAAACTCACTATTTAAACTTCCTCAATAGGACCAACTCATAGATCCACACAAACTCTCAACTAATCTTACCCAACCAAATAACCACTTACTGACTCAACAAAAGTTCTGATTGCATTCATTTTCATGGCTGACTCCATACCCTTCTTGACTGCTCCCACCCACTCTCCCTATGATAATATTACACCTTTTTATCCTTGAAATAACTACTAGGTATCTTTTCCCTCAAGACCCAAATGTTATTTTTCCCAAACCCTCTCAAGGTTCTCATCACGCCTCGCTACAAATCAAGACTCCTCAATATCAACTTTGATTGTCTCCCTCTATATCTTTTAACAAACCTTTACTATTGACCTTAATAGATACTATCCCTTACTCTTGAGACCCCCTCCCTTACCACACTAAAATAATCTTGTCTCAACACACTCCTAATATCTCAATTTACCTTATCAAATCAACACTAATCCCAACTTAAGTTATCCAACTTCAATCTACTGTCACACTATGACACTCATACACTTGCTGGAAACAGTCATGCAAAACAATAAATATATGTGTCCCTTCACCTTATAAACATCAGGACACTATTATTACTCCCCTCTCACCCTTAACCAAACCAGCATACCCTTTAAAAACACCTCACATGGACAAAATGCACTCAAACTCCCCATTTGTTGTATTGTCACAATTCTGAGACATGAAACTACTGTTTCTTCCATCCAGTGAAATGTTGACCTTTGCATGGTCCCCTAAACACAATGTGAAAACATAATATACAATTTACACCCATATATTGACCAATTATGGGGCTCTAATCCACGTAAAACAAATAGATGTATATTTGTGAATGCTTCCAGGATACCCTAGATGAGGTTTAGTAGTTTATATAAAAGCTTGAATTACTTTCTTAATATAAAACATATTCTAATGAAACAAAAACCAAAATACAATGTATTCAAGCCTCCATTAAATCAAATAAAGGATTGACAAAACATTTTCCATTATCCCTATGAGAAAATGTGGAAAAACCAAGACTGTTATTACCAATCAAAGTAGGAATTTATGCAGGAAACCAAATTTATTAATATCAGTAATGGTTACATCGATTCTCTCCCCCCATTTTGGATCATTAAAAACATATATAAACTACGTCCCAAAAATTTGGGCTGATAAAAATCCTTCTAACTACCAATGAAATGATTTTGGTCAGTTGTTCCTTAAAACAGTGTTGTCAATTTGACAACTAAAGTTGTCAACTTAACAACTTTTGCACTTTTATTACACTTTCTTATAAAAACTTACAAAACTGACCTCTTCCCGCATGTTTCAAATGAATATGGTCTTATAAACCTCTCTCAATATCTCCAACTCTTCTAACTAACCTCCCTAACCATTAGAATCAGAACTCTTAACAATTTTGCAATTTTGCACTTTCATGTTGATAACATTTTTTTTTTTGTCAATATGACAACTTTTGACAGTTTTTTACAATAATTGAAATATAACCTAAAAATTGACCTTATATGGTATAAAACAAACTAATACTAATATGGAATGGTCTATTTGACCTTATTACATGATTAAACCCCTTTTGGAACAATTTGACAACTTTTGAACCATATGACAACCTTGACAACTAATCAAAATATACTTTGAACATTTCTATGGAGGCATCAATGTTCTTGGGTACCCATGAACCATACCTTTCACTTATGTATCATAATTTCAAGGATATTTTCTTGTTCTTAACCAAACTCGTTGGCCTCTTCCTCATGATGACTTCATAATCATTACAAAAACTTATCTAGCTAATGAACTTTATATCCTTATGTATTATGTTGCTGTGATTTTCTCTCTTTTTATTGACACAATCAATGGTTTCATATATCATTTCTTTCAAAAATTGTGGCTCCATTATATATCCTTTGGGATTATTGTCCTACATTTTAATATCACTCTTTTACTGTATGTGTAACTATGGTTTTGTATCATTATTTCTCTTTCTTACCATTGTCCACTATTAATCATTGGTTGCTCTTTCTCCCTTGGAAATGCTTTTTAGGTAGAAAAGATAGGATACCATCTATCTATCCTAAATCTTCTTTATCGAAAGGGGATCAATGTCCTTTATCTTCAACCAGATAAAGGGTGCAAAAAGGTGCTTTGCATCCATTGGGTATAACAATTGAGTGATATACCAAATGATGCAAAGCATCTTCTGCACCCCCGATTCCAGTGAAGAGAGAAAGGACATTGATACTCTTTGGATAAAGAGGCTTAAAAAAATAAATAGTACATCCTACCATTTCTATCAAAAAAACATTTCCAAGGGATCATAGATGCTCTATCCTACCACAAACACATGTGCGGTCCTTATCATAGCCTTAACACAAGCTCTATCTCATGAGGTTGCAGTGGACCTAGCTAGTTTGGATTGACTTATAACAACTTCCACTTTCTACATTAAAAAAGTACCATATATCGCTCTTGAAGGGTTGGTTATTCAATACTACCACATCTTGTTGTATTTAGTTGTATGTGCCTCTAATTGTTTATTGTCTACTATATAATCTTTAGCATAAGTATCATGTGACCTATGTAAATTTGATTATGATATACCTTCATATAAGATGTAAGCTAACATTGGAAAAATGAATTTTGTATGCAAGAACTTGAACACCCTTTGGTGAGGATCACGCACAGTCTACATAAAGGCAAGGTGACGATTCTTCTAATGGATTGCTATGTATAAGTCAGTACACCCTATAGAAATCATTTATTATTTGCTTTCTTTCTCTTTACACCCATCTTGGAGTGGGTTTATAATAAGCCAGGTTTTAGCAACTATATTTTGTCAAAACTTTTAATTTTTTCTCATGTAAACCACCTTGACATCCACATGGCATAGCTCATTCAACTTTCTTGGCCATTCGATATGATCTTAGTTGGGCTTATTCAATTACAATTATCAGCACTTGAGGCCCGAGTTGGGCTTATTCAAATTTAAATCGCAACCTCAACTTTAGGGCCGACTTCTTCATCAACATTACCCTCAATGATGAATTTAGGGAAAAAGCATGAGCCATTCTTATCAATCCATGCAATGGACCTTTGACAACCCATCCTCAAATTTATTTCCATGGAATTCTAAAATTTATTTCCTCTCACAATAAAAATCAAACCTCTACCAACTATCTTTGTCATTTGATGGAGTGCAGGTAACACCAAATAGGTATTTGTCAGATGTGTCTTACTCGAGTGAGGGAAATTTAGGAAGAGAAGAGAAAAGTGAGACATGTAGTAGGTCTAAAAGAGGGAGATCAACTAGAGGTCAAAATATTAGAAGAAAATTTGTTAAACGCATGGAATTTTTTCTTACTCAAGGGGGGTCATGTTCTTATGATGATGAAAGCATAGGCAACATTGAGGTTCCCTTGAGGTACAAACATCTACAGAAATAATGGGTACCCAAGAAATTCCTCCAATAAGCACTAATTTTTGTGTTAATGAGAGGATATATCATATAGCACCATCCTCATTACATGGTTTGGGCCTATTTTCCATGGGCAACATAAAGGCCCATTCCAAAAAAGTTGCTGAATTGATGGAGTATGTCAGACCCTGTTACATTTACAAAGATTTGATATACACAAAGTATGCGTAGGTATGCACTTTCAACAAATTACATACAGTTGAAAGTGGTGGAACCCATGTCTGCAAATTAATTTGCATCCATGATTATTCAGGGAAGTAACTCTTTACATATATCTACTTATCTTCTATGGCTTTTTTTTATTCTCTATCATTTTTGTCTTAACGAATTATTATTCTATATTTTTCCTTCACTCTCCTATTTCTCATGGCTTAATGTTTTAGGACCCTTCTTATATTCTTGTTCTAGAAATTTTTTTTCTTGAAGCCCCTTTTTCTCACTAGATGAATCTAGGAATTTAATTTTGTAACTTTCCCTCCTTAGGAACAAAGAATAATTACAATTAATTTTGGAAGTGCTTCTTTAAAGTTTAATCCATCTAACCCCAAATATGAAGGACTTTCATTTAAATAGTAATGCACCTAATGGATTTCACATGTCTTATTGTTTTCTTAAAATCCTTAATCCATCTTGGTGGTGTATCGTCTTAAAATGGAAGCACTTCCATGTTAAGAGTGTTTATCCCTCCTTAGGGGAAATTTTTTACCTTTACCATACTATCCTCCCATTTCAGCATCATCTCTGCTTCTGTGCCTGTTCAGGACCCTGATTGGGCCTCTCCGGGCACCTCCTACCCCACCTGGCATATTTTCCAGGGGTTTTGACCCCCTGGGTCAAGGTCGACCTCGACCTTGACCTAGGTCATGGTTGACCTCAACCTTGACCTAGGTCAGGGTCGACCTTGACCCTGACCAAGGTCCCCCTTTCAAATTTGGAAACTTGTCGGTTGTCGGGGGTCATCCAAAATTCACTTTTCCCGCTTTCGGGTCAGCTATTTCGGGTTCCGAAGCATTGATTCCTAAATTATATTTAATATAGGTCCTTTTCTAGGGGCATGGGTCTAATTGTAATTTAATTATCCTATGTCAGCCTCCTTAGAAGATTGTGCCCTAATTTCATATAAAAGGAAGTCTCTCTCTCTCTCTCTCTCTCTCTCTCTCTCTCTCTCTCTCATTTTCTCTAAGCCTTCTAAGTGCAAAAAGCTCTAATCAAGATTTT
>MU225997.1:335109-349438 GCA_018584345.1 Thuja plicata
GGTTTATGGTTTCTAAAGTCCATTACTTTCATACTTACATACTTGCATACATTTGAATTTCAATTACATATCTATTGAAGATCATAGCTTCATTGTTAGATTCAATTCTACTACTTGCTAGCATTCTATACTTTATTGATTTCAAGGTTGATTCCTAAATTGGGGTTTGACTAAGGAAAACCCCTCCCCCCACAACAAACAGTCCTCTTTTTCTTGTAGGCACAGGTTCAGAACAACAGATTTGAGACCAGATCTAGATACCCTTTTTGGCTTTCTTTCGGATGGCGCGAACAAAATCTATGTCGGACCTGTGCAGGTCAGGGTCAAAAATATTGGGTCAGGGTTGACATTTGTGGGTCAAGGTCGACATTTTTCATAAGATGACATCAGAACGGAAAAAGATTTATGGGTTTTGTTCGTCTCTGCATTTCATTTCGGGATCAACTGTCATTTTTTCCAGAAACAGTCTACAGACCTCAGAAAACAACATTCTTTGATCTGCACTATTTCAAGGTTAGTGCATTTCTCCTATTTCTTCAATTACTGTCATATATCATTTCTACACATATAATTAATAGAATTTAAGATATCCTTCTTGTTATTCTCCTTTTCGAATAGTTGATTCATTTGTGCATTAACCCTTCTTTTGGGTTGATCAACTTGGATCTTCCATTTGTGCATTTGGGAATAAAAGAGGAGCATCTTATCTTTCCCCTAATCACAATTGCAATACACAATCAATCAATTAAATTCAAGTAAATATAAAGTAGGGTTAAGGAAATTAATATACTCTAAGCAAATCAAACCATAATTAACAAATAATCTCCTAAACCCCATTTTTATCCATTACAGGTGGTAAAAACAATTAGAGTACAATCAAATTTCAGAGGTAATATTTTGTAAGCTGAGAATTGCAACTTTGACTCATGATACCCACAAATGTTCTAACAAGTAAATTCTACAAAAGAGTTATTTCTAAAATACCTATCCAAAGTTTTGATTATTGATGGAAACAAGGCCTTTAAAAGGAAATAAAAAGAGTTGATTGGGCATTTTAAAGAGACCAATGGAGATAAATGTTGAGTTATAAAAAAAGGAAAGACTAACTAAAATAGTAAAACCTTATGTAATACATAAATAAGAAATTGTGTTATAGATTTGGTTCCTTTCTATTTCCTGTGCTTAATTATTTTTTATTACTATATGAATCTCAACTTTTCTTTATGGATTTTATCTCTTTAGAAGAATCAATGTTAAAACCTTCTATTATAAATAGTCATACTATAGGTTGCTCGTTGTTTTAGCATTGTACGATGGAAAAGAATGTGACATGTATCATTGGCAGGTTACAAATGTGGTGAAAATGATACAACAAGACTGTCAAGATTCCTCGACGTCGAAATGAATAACCATTTGAGGAGAGGTTGCGAAGAGATAATAAACACCATGGCTGTAGTTGACGGAAGATGAACAACTTGATCTCAGATATGACACACAAGAATACCTACATGATCTACATGCTCAGAACTGCTGATTTAGAAATCATCGATACTCAACGAAGGATATGAGAAACATATGATGTTGTGGTTGCAACGTCGACTAGTGTGATTCTAGAAACACATTCATCAACATCTGCAGAGATATTAGTAAACATATTTGCGATAATGCCACATAGAAATATCAACAATGATATCTGACGCCATGAGGGGATTATTATTATTATAGTCGGATGGGGATAGTTTGATCAAATACTGCGAACGTGAACTCAATTTACCAATTTTCAGAATCAAGTAAAGATAAGTCTATCTTTTTCTTTCATATGTGCAATTGTTTCATTATTATTTCGCAATCATTAGTTCAGATAAATTAATAGAACTTCTTTAAAGTGATAGTTTGATGTGCATAATTCCTATTTTAGTTTATATTTTGTATTATGAATTGGTTTCTCTCATTTTGCATGGTTAAATTATGTTGTTTGAGGCCTCAGTCAATTGGTCCATCATTTGAGAAATAATACCTAGTTGAAATATATCTAAACTTTTTTTAGGTTGTATGTGCATTCCATAACACCTTTGAAGTGATAAGTTTTGTTTGCAAAACTGTCTCTGAAGTTGAACATAAGATTGGAATAATATTGACTCTATTTCCCATAGTTGAATAAAGCACTGATCTTTCTTGTTTATTGAATTATGGTCATAAAGGTTCATTGTTTAAAGTTTTGTAACACTATATTCATTTGCTCTATTCAGTTTATATCTTAAATCTATTAAGCGTTCTTTAAATTTTTGCAACATTACATTTGAATTTTTTAATAATGAATTGCTCTTATTTTTGGGATCTCAATAATAATTTGTCATACTTTGAAAGAAAGAAGCTTGAATCATAAATTATCTTCTCTAAAAAGCCCTTAAAGACTTAGAAGATAAGTTTAGGGTATAGGCCTACCAGCCTTAGTTCTGCAGAGCCAAAATTGTAGAAGGTTGATATTTGTAATAAGTTGAAACCTTGTTTATTGGAAAATTGCTTGGGTTTCTCACCATTGGATAGGAAAAATCCATAGGAAATCCAATCTGTTGATCTGAGCACCAACAAATTAGCGACTCTACTGGGGAACGAGTTGCAAGTAAACTTTACAAGTTTTTTGTTTTTAGACCAACATAGAGATTCAGTTAATTAAGACATTGTGGCGAGTTACACAATTCAGATTTTGTTTAGAATTGATATTTTAATTCAACTTTTAATCTTTTCTTCTTTATTAAAACATCTTAATAATCATCATTACTCAGATTTTGAAAAATTCTTATTTTACATTTTCAGCATAAAGAAGTGGATATATAAGTAATATCATTAAAAGATTTAAATATGATATAATAGAGCTTCTAATTCCTATTAAAGTTTTGATTGTTTAAGATTTATATATTTAAAAGAGCTTCTATTCATATTTTTGTAGCATACACTCTGCTAAGGAAGAACCCAAATAAATTATTTTCATTTCCTTCTAATAAGAAGGTGGCGACTCTACGAATTTAAAGAAGTGATAAATTTGGTCACATAATTTTGTTATTAACAATTTTCATGTGGGGAAGAAGATCCTTGCATCCAAATCAACTTGAATTAGTCTTGAGGCTAAGGAAAGGCAGGACTTCAAGTGTAAAGATGCCTTATGTACCTTGTATGATATGCCCTAATAAGGATGATCAAGAGTATGCTTGTGAACAATTCCCTAATTCAAGTCATCATAGTCATGAGAGTAGTGATGAAAATTGTAATCCTTTTTTCCAAGGTAATAGAGAAGGATATGAGTCTTGACATGATCCAAATCAAGAAATGACTAAAAATGAGAAAAAAATTGACAAATGGGATGCTATATTTTGTGAAATGGCTGATGCAAGATCAAAAGATGAAGAAATGGTTAGGGCTCTTAAGAGGCAGCCAGAAGAGATACTAAGGAAAATAGGAATAACAAGAAATACAATTAGATCACCAAGAGATAAAAAACTCCTAAGGATGATAGAAATGGATTTTACAATCCTCCTCATAGGAAGAATAGCAGGAATGTGTTTAACAATGATCATACTAATCCCTTGTTTGAACCAGACAATAGAGGAAGACTTGAGAAAGACAACAATGATTGGGAAAGAAGAGATCATCGGGGACAATGGAACAATGGAGAACATTACAACCACAACAATAGGGTGGATCCTAACACATCTGACAAACATGAACAGTATAGACATCAAAGTAATGGAAGGATGTATAGTGGATATCATAATAATAGGGATCAGAATTATGGCCCAAGAGATTATAATACCAACTCGAGTTTTAAACCAAGAAACAATCAGAGATTTCATAATGCAAATAGGCAGGATCAAAGACATGGAAACATAAATCAAAATAGAAAAACTTATAGAGCCCCAATGGTTTCTGACAGACACAAACAGTTAGATTTTTATGGCATAAGGGGATGTCCTAATAACATAAAAAATGAATTAAGGAGTGCAATTCCAAAAAAATTTAGGGAATGGGTCAGAATCAGCTAAAGTGCATTGTGTAAATTTGAAAAATGTTATCCAAGGATTTGATGAATTCAATGAGGATGTATACATGAAATTTTTTGTTCAATCCCTCATAGAAGATGTAGCAGAATGGTTTAGAAGTCTACCAGATAGATCCATATCTAGTTGGGATGAATTTGTAAACCAATTTGTAGAACAATTTGGTGATCACAATGATACTTCTTTTGCTTCACATGAGTTGACAAGTATGAAGAAAAATCAAAATGAATCTGTGGTTGAATTAAATAAAAGATTCAATAAGGTTCTGAATAGGATTCCAAGAGATGTTCACCGTATTGATGCTTTTCTGATTAATTTCTATATGAGTGCTTTGATAGCAAGACAAATTATGAAATCAGATCTCATAAGCCTTCTACTTTGGAACATGCTCTCAAGATTGCTATAGCTATTGAAAATGATAGGAAGGCATTTGGTATAATCACTAAGAGGGAGGACACTTGGTTGTTTAATCCAAAAGAGCCTAAGCAACACAAGGAAGAAGATAGATTAGACAAACTTATGAATATGGTGAAAGGCCTCCAAGTGAATAATGGAAGAAACAATTTTAAGTACAACCAGAATAATCGAGTACAATACAAAAGTGACAGATATTAATTGCAAGATATGCCTTATAATATAGAATGGAAGGATGGGGACCAGTGAACAAAGAATTACACACCCCTATTCCATTGAGGAAAAACAACTGTTTTGTGGAAAATTATCCTTGGTGTGAAGCTTGCAAACTGCCACATTCTTATGAACATTGTGTTGTTGCCCAAAGATGGAAAGAAGATGAAGAGCATAATGATGATCAACAACCCACAATAAATAACTTATCAACAGATCCTATGTGGGGATATGATGATTATAGCTCTTCAGATGAATACTACTGCAGGGGCGACCTAAATAGAGTATACCAATATGGGGACTATCAGGATGGTCCTCCAAAATGAAGAGAATTAATAGAGGGAGAGAAGAAAGCATACACAATAGCTGTAGTAGAAGAAGCAAGAAGTAATTACAAGTTAAGGAATAGAATAGTGAATGTAGATAGAGGGAAACCTGACCAGGGAACTGATCCAAGGAGGTTGAAGCACAAAAAACATTGTTCAAGATAAACAAGTAGAACCCCAAGACTTACAAAAAATGGTAAGAGAAATGGTGGTTAGTAAGTCTATTCCCAATGAATGTTCTTTCATGTCTAATGCATTATCTCAATTAAAATATATGTTCCTTTGCTTGAAATAGTTAAAATACCTGAATGTAAAAGTGAAGCTTTGAAAATATTGTCTAATGTAGGTAATAAGGAAGATCTTAACCAAGAAGTGAAGGATCATCCAACTATTTATTTAGGAACTAATTCAAACAAAAATCAATATCAAATTGATCCTTTTTATCTTACTCTATTGATAAACAATAGATTGGTAAAAAATTGCATGATAGATTCTGGTGCAGCAGTGAATAGTATGCCTAATGATGTAATGAAAGAATTAGGAATGAATGTTGATACAAAATTTGGTAGATGCTATGCTATGGATAATAGATCTGTTCCTGTTGTAGGTATAATGAAAAATGTTGAATTTAAATTTCCTACATGTCCTGAAATGTCTTATAAAATGGATATTACTGTGGTTGAAGTTCCCGCCAATTATGGAATGCTTTTGTCTAGACAATGGTCTAGCTTAGTAGGAGGTAGTATTTAATTAGATATTTCTTATGATTCTATTCCAGTGAATGGCAGGGATGTAAGAATTGACAGGGAGGCTAGAAGTCCATACATTATTGAGGAAGTGGATCCAAGCTTGGTTACACATTTCTTTCATTCTAATATGGATAACTTTCAAGCAAGTATTTCAAAAAATACAATGCATAACATTGAACCTATTGAATTACATACTGAAGAAAATAATAATACAATTTGGAAAATATATTTTGATGGTGCTTGTTGCAAGAATGGTAATGGAGTTGGTGTCATTTTCTTTGCCCCTGATAAGAAAACATTTAAATATTCCTTCTTACTAGATTTTGAATGCACTAACAATGTTGCAGAGTATGAATCTCTACTTCTTGGTTTGAAGATACCTAGTAAGCATGTAATAAAATGTTTAAGTGTTTTTGGTGATTCTGAATTGATTATTTCTCAAGTTAAAAGTAAATTTGTTGCTAAGTAACCTCATCTTAAAAGATATAGAAATGAAGTTTGGGATTCTATGTAATATTTTGATGCTTTTTCTATTGATTGGATAGATAGATCAGAAAATATCCTTGCAGATTTTATGGCTAATTTGGCATTAAAGCATAATGACATCCCTTGTGAAGACATAGTTCAAGTTGAAGTTAAAACTAGGCCTGCTATACCTGATAACATCAACAATTGGAAAATATTTGAAGATGACAGAGATATAATAAAAATTTTAGCATGTGAACAAGAATATGAAGATAAATTGATAGACTTGAATGCTCATGTTGAAATAGAGAATGGGAAAGAAGTGTTGTTTGGAAAGGAAGTCATTCAGCTAAAAACCAATAAGGTTCCAAAAGGTCTTGCAGAAATGGAGAGATTGTTTGACAATAAGGATTCAAAAAAGGAAAAGAAAAATGATAAACTTGGGAAGTGAGGAGACTCCAAAAGAAGTATTTATGGGTAAAAGCTTAACTCCCAAGATCAAAATAGATATCATCAGATTATTGAGAAAATATAGGCATGTATTTTCTTGGTCCTATGATGACCTCAAAGCTTACTGAGAGGATCTTTTTCAACATGAGATACCTTTGAAGCCTAATTCTAAACCATTTAGACAAAGGCAAAGACCTACTAACCCTACTTTAGCCCCTAAAATGAAAGATGAGCTAATCAAGATGAGGGATGCTGGTACAATAAATCCAGTTAGACACTCAACATGGGTTTCAAATTTGGTCCATGTTAGGAAGAAGAATGGTGATATTAGACTTTGTGTGGATTTCAGAAATCTAAATGTATCATCATTAAAGGACACTTATGCATTACCTAAAATGGAAGCATTATTACAGAAGGTCATAGGAAATGAATTATTATCAACGATGGATGGTTTCTTAGGGTATAACCAGGTGAAGGTCAAAGAAGAGGAACAATATAAAACAACATTTACTACACCTTGGGGTACTTATGTATACGCTAGAGTGCCTTTTGGACTCACTAATGCAGGAGCTACCTTCCAAAGAGAAATGGATGTAGCCTTTGAGGATTTAATTGATGTAATTATGGTGGTATATCAGGATGACCTAACTGCTTACTCCAAAAGGGCAGAAGATCATTGTGGACACTTGGAGCAGATTTTTCATAGAGCCCTTGAATATGGGATATACTTGAACCCAAAGAAATGTCATTTTGCAGTGAGTGAAGGAAAATTATTATGACATATAGTATCCAAGGATGGGGTGAGAATAGACCCAGAAAGGATTGAAACAATTGATAAAATTGAGGTTCTTAAGAGTGTTAAAAAGATTCAATCTTTTTTTGGACAAATCAACTTTGTAAGGAGATTTGTCCCAAACTTTTCAGAAATAATTAAACCCATTGCTATAATGTTGAAGAAGGGTGCAGACATGAAGTTGACAAATGAATCTTTGGAGGCATTTGTAAAGATTAAAAAGGAAATTAAGGAAGCCCCTATCCTCAAATCCTTGGATTATACTAAGCCATTTCAGTTATTTTCCTTTGCATCATATCATACCATTGTTGCTGTCTTACTACAAAAGAATGATGAAGGATATGAAAAACCAATAACATTCTTCAATAAAACCCTTCAAGCTTCTAAATTAAACTATGATATCAATGATAAATAAGATTATGCACTTGTAAAAGCAGTAAAATCCTTTAGGCCTTAATTTCTTGGTGTAAAAGTGTTAGCCTATGTTCCTAATGCAACAATAAAGGATATATTCAGACAATCAGAAGTCACTGGGAGAAGATGCAGATGGGTAAATCAGATTCAGGAATTTGATATAGAGATCCAAATCACTAAAATTATTAGAGGACAAGGATTAGCAAGGTTAATGGTAGAATCAAATATGGATGCATTATAGGTAAATCAAATTGATCTAAGTGAAACTCAGACAAGTATTGAAAGATGCCCTTGGTACACTAATATAATATATTTTTTGAAACACATGAAGTGTCCTGAAAACCTTACAAATACTCAGAAAAGGATAGTAAAATTACAAGCATCTAAATATATCTTGATGCAAGGAGACCTATATTGGAAAAATAGGGATGGTGTAGTTCTTTTGTGTTTAGATACATACCAAGCTAAAGAAGTGCTTAAAGATCTCCATGATGGAGCATGTGGTGGACACTTTTCAGCAAAAACCACTGCACATAAGATATTGAATGCAGGATATTATTGGCCTTTCATATTTAAATATTGCCATGAATATGTTCAAAGATGTGAAGCATGTCAGAGATTTTCAGGAAAGCTCAAATATAATGGTGCATTACCTCTCAATCCTATGTCTACTGAAGAACCATTCCAAATGTGGGGAATAGACTTCATAGGTGAAATAATTGATACATCTAGTGGTGGGCATAAATGGATTTTGGTAGCCATGGATTACTTCATTAAGTGGGTGGAAGCCACACCAACTAGACAAGATACTAGTAAGGTGGTAATCAAAATTTTAACTGAAAATATATTAAAAAGATTTGGTGTTCCTCAGAAGATTGTTTGTGATAAGGCTATGTATTTCAGATCTGCAGAATTTATTGATTTTTATGAGAAGTATGGAATAAAGATATCTTTTTCATCCCGTTATCACCCTCAAGGGAATGGCCAAGCAGAATCTAGCAACAAAAATATAATGAAAATTATCAAAAGGATGTTAGATAATAACAAAAGAGCATGGGATTCAAAATTACCCCTTGCACTTTGGGAAGATAGAATTATAGTTAAAAAGTCTACTGTATATGCCCCATATGAACTTGTTTATGGGAAAAAAGCTCACTTACCACTGAATAATTTGTTGCCAGTATACAAGTTTATAAATAAAGAACAATGGGAAGAAGTGGATTTCATGGAAGATAGAATACAATAGCTTGCAGAATTGGATGAGATAAGGAATAAATCTCATTAGAGAAATCATGCATTATAGTAGAAAGTAAAAGATTTGTTTGATAAGAAAACTACAGAAAGGAAATTTCAGGAAGGAAACCTAGTTTTGAGATGGAATGTAAAAGATCAAGACAAAGGAAAACATAGAAAGTTTGATGCTTTATGGATAGGTCCTTTTGTTATTATTGGTAAATGAGGTGAGAATTCTTACATTTTATAGGATTTGGAGGGTTAAAATCATGAAATTCCTATGCATGGTCAATACCTCAAACCTTTTTTCCATTAAAGATGACAATAGGCTGGTGTGTCTTTCTTCTTTATCTTTGTAATATATATTATTCTTGTGTTTCTTAATGGTCTGGTTTCCAGAGATAGCTTGGATCTTACTGTGTTCAGGTATAAACACACATCCCCAGAAAGAACCACTGGTGGAACCCATGTCTACAAATCAATTTGCATCCATGATTATTCAGGGAAGTAACTCTTTACATATATCTACTTATCTTCTATGGCTTTTTTTTATTCTCTATCATTTTTGTATTAACGAATTATTATTCTATCTTTTTCCTTCACTCTCCTATTTATCATGGATTAATGTTTTAGGACCCTTCTTATATTCTTTTTCTAGAAACTTTTTTCTTGAAGCTCCTTTTTCTCACTAGATGAATCTAAGAATTTAATTTTGTAACTTTCCCTCCTTAGGAACAAAGAATAATTACAATTAATTTTGGAAGTGCTTCTTTAAAGTTTAATCCATCTAACCCCAAATATGAAGTACTTTGATTTAAATAGTAATGCACCTAATGGATTCCACATGTCTTATTGTTAGTTGAGAATTGCAACTTTGACTCATGATACCCACAGATGTTCTAACAAGTAAATTCTACAAAAGAGTTGTTTCTAATATACCTATCCAAAGTTTTGATTATTGATGGAAACAAGGCCTTTAAAAGGAAATAAAAAGAGCTGATTGGGAATTTTGAAGAGACCAATGGAGATAAATGCTGAGTTACAAAAATAGGAAAGACTAACTAAAATAGTAAAATCTTATGTAATACACAAACAATAAATTACATTATAGATTTGGTTCTTTTCTATTTCCCGTGCTTAATTATTTTTTATTACTATATGAATCTCAACTTTTCTTTATGGATTTTATATCTTTAGAAGAATGAATGTTAAAACCTTCTATTATAAATAGCCATATCGTAGGTTGCTCATTGTTTTAGCAGTGTACAATGGCAAAGAACGTGACATGTATCATTGGTAGGTTACAAAGGTGGTGAAAACAATACAACCAGACAGTCAAGATTCCTCGACGTCGAAATGAATAATCATTTGCAGAGAGGTCACAAAGAGATAATAAACACCATGGTTGAAGTCGGCAGAAGATGAACAACTTGATCTCAGATACCACGTACAAGAATACCTACATGATCTACATGCTCGGAACAGCTGATTCAGAAATCATCAATACTCAACGAAGGATATGAGAAACATATGATGTTGTGGTTGCAATGTCGACTAGTGGGATTTCAAAAATACATTCATCAACATCTGGAGAGATATTAGTTAACATATTTGCGATAATGCCACACAGAAATATTGACAATGATATCTGACACCATGAGGGGATTGTTATTATAGTCGGATGGGGATAGTTTGATCAAATATTGTGAACATGAACTCAATTTACCAATTTTCAAAATCAAGTAAAGACAAGTCTTTCTTTTTATTTCATATGTGCAATTGTTTCATTATTATTTTACAATCAGTCCTTCAGATAAATCAATAAAACTTCTTTAAAGTGATAGTTTGATGTGCATACTTCCTATTTCATTTTATATTATGTATTATCAATTGGTTTCTCTCATTTTGCATGGTTAAATTATGTTGATTGAGGCCTCAGTCAATTGGTCCGTCATTTGAGAAATAATACCCAGTTGAAATATATCTAAACTTGTTTTAGGTTGTGTGTGCATTCCATAACACCTTTGAAGTGATAAGTTTTGTTTGCAAAAATGTCTTTGAAGTTGAACATAAGATTGGAATAATATTGACTCTATTGCCCATAGTTGAATAAAGAACTGATCTTTCTTGTTTATTGAATTATGGTCATAAAGTTTCATTGTTTAAAGTTTTGAAACACTATATTCATTTGCTCTATTCAGTTTATATCTTAAATCTTTCAAGCATTCTTTGAATTTTTGCAACATTACATTTGAATATTTTAATAATAAATTTCTCTTAGTTTTGGGATCTCAATAATACTTTGCCATACTTTGAAAGAAAGAAGTTTGAATCATAAATTATCTGCTCTAAAAATCCCTTAAAGACTTAGAAGATAAGTTTAGGGTCTAGGCCTACCAACCTTGGTTCTACAGATCCAAAATTGTAGAAGGTTGATATTTGGAATAAGTTGAAACCTTGTTTTTTGGAAAATCGCTTGGGTTTCTCACCATTGGATAGGCAAAATCCATAGGTAATCCAATCCGTTGATCTGAGCACCAACAAAAAGAAAATGATCAAAGTAAAAGAGAGGCTATGTACATTGACGGAAGACAAAAGAAACAAGAAATATTGCAGGTCTTATAAATAGTACATGACCTGTGTCAACTAATAGGCAACCCAATTGCATATTTGAGGCACACAAGGGAAACCGTGTATTCATATGTGTGATAAAATTAATAAGTGTAGGGGAAGAGTTGCTAATCGATTACAATTTGAATCACATAGATATAAAAAAAGTTACTATCATGGGGGTGGTATGTAATATATACCATTACAACAAACCTCCAATTAATGACTCCAATATACCATTTGATTATTAATTTTTTTTCGTAAGTCAATTGGTTTCATTTTGCTAATGTTTTTTAAATATATAATTTTTGTCATAGAGCGACATTGATCGTAGGGGGACGATCCAAGTCATACCATAGATCGGGATACACCTCTGGGAACTTATTCCCAGTAGGTAAACCTCATTTTAATTATATAAATTAGATACAAGCAAAATGTTAATTATTATGTTCTTTTCTTTATGGTTTTGGATTAATTTGATAATGTTACTAGTATTCTCGTCACAAGTGGATGCACCCAAAGACACTTCTTTCCAGTAGGTAAACCTCATTTTAATTGTTATATTATTATGTTTTTTTCTTTATGGTATTGGATTAATTTTCTTTATGGTTACTAATATTCTGGTCATAGGTGGATGTTTGGGGAAAGACACTTGCACTACCTGATAGCCTCCAAATAGTTTTGGACACACTACTATGTGATGATGACATCATATATTCTTCAAACTTTGTTGAAATAATAAAAACATTGCAAAAATAAATAATTCAACAAATGGTTAAATTATTATTCATGGAGCCTCAAACTGTGACTTTCTTCTTGAGGTTCTCTATCTATCAATGTGCACTGTCCGTCGGTGTCTGTTGTCACTTTTTGAATACTAAAATTTTATGCATTACTGAAGGCATAACCTTTATCTTTATGGTTATCTGAAGTCTTTGACACTTTTTATATAACCAATCATATTATATCAAGTTGACATCAATGACAATACAATCCATTAATTGATTTAATGTCTTGCATTATCTTTCTGCATTTTTGTGATCATCAACTTAACATCTTCAAACAATCAATTAGTTATGGTTCATCAATCTCTCCCTTTGGCATTGATGTAAACACACTACATTATCACACTATATTATTACTAATCCAATATGAAATATAACAGTTGTAGTTCGTCAAACTACCAAACTTATTGTTCTATAACCAATACAAATGTTTGGCTCTTACTAAGCTCATATAGCTTAGATTTGTTTCTTGAAGAGTGTCTTCTTCAATCTTCAATCTCTTTACTGGATAGATGTAGCAGCTTCTGTCTTTGATCTATGTTGTCCCTTGACTGCTCCTCTCCTTGATAATTTCTTTTTCTTTTGACAATAATAAGTCATCTTTCCCTTTGTGTGTATTCTCTTCCTCATGATACTTTTCTTCCTTTGATGGATATTTCATATGTATATATATAATCTCTCTCCTTTGGATCTCTTCAGGATAATCTCTCCCTCTAGATATTCTCTCTCCTTGAGTCTCTCTCCCTTTGACAATAATGTGAAAGTAAACATTCCAAAGTTATATCCTCTCTCCTTTTTATAATATACTCCTTGAATTTCCCTTCCATCAGCAACATAGCTTTGTATTAGCCAAAATAGCTCTAGTGTTCGGTGCAGATTTGTCCCTTGCTATGTACAGATGTATCTTTGCAGTCTATTTCTTTGCTTGCATCAACATGAATGATCTTCTAATTTGTGTATAGGCTGATGCAATATCCTAGTCAGCTTACTGACCGATAGACAAGGGTTGGACCCCTAGTCTCTTTCTCAGGTACTCAAATGTATCTTTCGGTAATGGCTTGGTAAATATGTCAGCTAATTGTTCCTTTGATTGAACATGTTCCAGTATCACTTATTTTTCTTGCACTTGTTCTCTTAAGTAATGATACTTGATGTCTATATGCTTAGTATTAGCATGCATGAAAAGATTCTTTGATATGTTTATTTGAATTGGTATTATTGTAATAGATAATCACTGGTTCAAGAATCTTCATATTTATATCTTCCAGTAATTGTTTGATCCATGCAATATTAGAGCAGTTTGCAACAATAGCCACATATTCTGCTTCTATAGTAGACTGTGAGATGCATCCTTGCTTTTTGCCGATCCACGTGACAAGTCTTTCACCCATGAAGAATGCTCCTCCAGTTGTGCTCTTCTTGACATCTAGGTTTCCAACCCAATCAACATCTGTATAGACTTGAAGATCAAATTTACCCTTTTTTTTATACCATAAACCATAGTCCTCGATGTTATTTAGATATCTTAGAATTCTCTTGACAACAATCATGTGATTCTTTAGGATTAGCAGAGAATCTTGCAACTATTCCAACTGCATGTGCTATATCTGGTCTGGTATGAACAACATACATTAGTTTGCCAATCATTAATCTATACAAGATTTGATTTACCTCATTTGATTTGTCATCTTACATCTGTATGCACCCTAAAATGGTCACCTAGACTTTGGGCCCCATTTATCATTTTATCATTTTATCAAATTTCTGAATCAATGCTTTGGAACATTTTCAATTCAAATCAATTTCCTTGATCAAATTGTAA